>PVHP010005014.1:0-67805 GCA_004024765.1 Zapus hudsonius
AAATACGAAAGCTTAATGATTTTGTTAAGATTAATTAAAATAAGACGATCAAAATAAGACACTTTATAAGATTTTTATTTCTACTCCCAGGCTCTTTAATCTAGCTGTTTTAGTATGAGACTCCATGCTGGAAGCCAAACTTGTAATTTGGAAGTAAGGTGGGCTTTCCAATTTAAGCCTCCCTCCTCCCTATTTTATTACAGCCAAATGCTGCATGCTGTTTTAAGATTCTGTGGATTATAAACATTTATGTGCAATCCTCTCTTAAATTGATTGTTTTCCAGACTTTAAGAGGCTAGACCTATTAAAAAGTTTAAAGTTTCCTAAGTTCTTAGTTTAGGAGGAAGAGCAAAAATGGTTTTCTCCTATGCAACCTTTTGCGCGTACAAATTCAAGGTTCTGTTTTCACAGAAGAACCTTTTTTGGAATTTATTTCCAGCTACTTTTGTTTTCCTTGAGGGACCTTTGAAACACTATATTGCTACTTTTCATGTTTTTTATTTGCCCCCTGGAACAATAAAAGCTCAAAGGTTCATAAATATGCATTCTGTAAATGTATTATGCTGACAAAGTGTTGCTCAGATAGCGGCTTTTGCCTTTGGGGAATGAATAAGTTTACAGCATGCTTAAACAACATTGGAAGGTGGAAAGAGAGAAGAGGAAAAAAGGGAGAGCAGGCAAAACAGGGAAAGGGAACAGGAGAGGAGATTGGAGGTGAACAAAAAGGAGGAGGAAGAAGGGGAGACATCTACAGGTGAGGGGAAGAAGAAGCCCAAAGTGAAGAAAATTAAAGACAGAAAGCCATATTTATGCATGTTTATAATGGTAAGAAAGGGAAATCTGTGTTTCTACTAAAGATTGGACTAAAGTTGGTTTTATCCCTGACAGTGGTTTGAATTGGGCAAGATGCCCTTCTTACCGCCTAATTTATGTCATGCTTTTACTAAAGTAAAATTGGGACACGGTCTGTCTCTAGCAATTCTAATTCTCTTTGGTCTTGACCTAGTTTGGCTCCACTAAACTCCAATTAGATAAACCATAGTTCTGATTATCAATATGTCAGGAATGGACATAATAACTATTCAGTGTGAAAGTGAAAACTACTACACACATAAATCTGCAGTGAACTGTGTTAATGAACATAAATTAAGATATGAATAAATGAAATTCTGATTTGGAGTAAATCTGTCAGGTATCGAAGTAGTTTCCTTTCTCAAGAAAAACATTAACTGTGTGTTGCAGTCAGCTTTCTAGTTGCTGCGCAGAAAGAACCCAAACAAAAGTGGCTTGTAGAGGAATGGGTTTATTTGGCTTACGGACTCGAGGGGAGACTCCATACTGGCAAGGAAAAAGATGGCATGAGCAGAGGGCAGGACATCACCTCTGCCACAGCACTGCAAACAGCGGCAGGAAGGTGTGCCAAATACTGGCAAGGGGAAGCTGGCTTATAACCCCCATAAGCCCGCCCCTGACAACACAGCTCCATCAAGGTTGCAAAACCCAAACTGCCATCAGCTGAGGATTGATCTATCAGAACACATTCATTTGTTTGTGGGGGACACCTGTATCAAACCATGACACTGTGGCATTCAGTAAATCATTTCATTTTTTAAATAAAAATTAAAGATTTGTGTCAAGGATAATAAAAATTGAAAAATGTAAAACTGCATTTGTAACATAAAAATATCTGAAACACATTAAAAAGAATAAGGAAGAAATTGACAAAATATTTGAAATAGTTAAATTCTCTGGGTAGTCTCGAGTCCATCAGAGTATAACTGTTTGTAATAATTATCACTAATTATTCCACATTGTTTTTAATGCTCATTAAAACTATTATCTACCTTATATCTTTCCTCCTGCATGGAACTCTCAATAGCTGGGTTGAAGATCCTGCCCAATCTACTTCCCTGCTCACATCCCTTCGCTCAGGATTCCATCAAAAATCTTATAGTCCTCGTAATAATGCTCTGATCTTCACAGAAATATTCTCATTTGCATTTTTGTTCCCTTTACCCGGTGGAAATAGAGACTTTGCCATAAGGGTAGACTGTTCTCTAAGGAGTTTCTAGTTACAGAGAGATGATGTAGGAAAAATAGCAGGATTCAATCACAGTTCCTGGAAAGACACATCCAAAATGCCACCCTTCAGGACTGAGGGGCAATGTTGGAATTCATCCTTGACTGCTCGCCAAGCAAAGAAATGGTACCAGCATGGAGACATAAAACATCTTCAGGGTGATGACGTGTGAGTCCTATGCCACATGACAATAGGTATAAAGAGACAAGGAGCAGAGAAAGCAAGGCTAAGAGGGCAGGAATGAGGTCAGTTATGAAAAGCCCTACATGCACACAATGGTAGTCAGGTTTTGATCTCTTGATAAAATATCTAATTAAACAATTTAAAGGCTTTTAGTTTTGGCTTACCTATTCCAGAGGGTTCCATCCACCTTAGCTGACTTGCTTCTGGCTACTGGTAAGACAGTGCATGTGACAGGTCATGACAGAGCCAAGCTGTTTACCTCAGGGCAGCCAGGAAGCAAAAGAGAAAGCAGGAAGTGGTCATGGCAAAGCCAAGTCCTATGACCTACCTCTTCCAGCTAAGCCCCACCTCCTAAAGCTTCCAGCACCTCCCCAAACTGCACCACCGTTGGGGACCAAGCCTTCCCTATATGAGCCTATGGAGGCATTTCAGTTCAAACCAAATGACAAACTGTGACTTTTGGGGCAAAGTCTTTCAATATTTCAATAACATCATAAAAAAAAGATGTGTGATGCATGCAATCCAGTATAAGTATACATATAATTAAACATTTCACATAAAAAGTGACCCTTTCAATGTGTGACACATTAAACTTTGTCCTTTTTAATCATATTCTACTTCATTTTTAAATTGGTTGTGACCTCAATGAGAAGGAAAGTTTCTCTCATGCAATGAGTTTTACCCATTGTGAAAAATACATTTAATCTGAGTTATAGTAAACTGATAGGACTGAGTAGAAGATGACTGGGAAAGTGGAAGTGCTTAGAGGCAAGAGGCTGAGTTGGAGCTGAAATAGACTAGGCAAAGAATCTACAGTTTAAACAGTAAAGAAGCAGAGCACTGAATGTCAGATTTCTGAAAGCGTTCATTCATAAATGTGGCCTTACTTCAATGCCACTGTAAGAATCATTTACATTTGCAGAGAAGGCCTTTGAGAAAGAGGTTCTTTAATAACTCCTCAACAGGAGAGATAACTTGAGAATGCATCTTCCTGGAGACACAAAAGAATCTCCCTAAAGGATTCCCTGTGAGTGATCTACACTCTAATTATGCACCAAAATTATAGGTAAGGGGCTGGTAAGAGAAGTATATATACACCTGGCTAAAGCCACAGTAATGCATGAGTTTACTTCTAGCATCTTTCCCGTGTTTCCTCTGACTCTGGGGGAATACAAGAAGTCAGCCACCTGAATGTTTTCATTAGAAAGTGACAACTCAATCAACTGCAAGAGAAAGAAGCCACTATTTTTACCCCTTTGCCTTTTGAAAAAATGTATCAATTATACTAAAGTAACACAGATGAAACTGTCATTGTGTCTACTATATCAATGACTCCCTTTTTGCTTTCTGAGTTGGAGAGATAATATAGAAATAATTTTTATTACTTTTCCACATTCTGGAATATCATGCCTTTATAGAACTGAAGCCAGAAGTGTTTTCCATTTACAAAATGCAAGTGTTCTTCTATTTTTCTAAAATTCAATTTTAAATTCATGCATCCATGAAAATCCCATTTTTCAGAGAAGAAAAAGAACAGCAATGAAAGATTGTGATTGCACCTTGTACTGCTGTTCCATTCCATGGCATCTGTCATAGTCAGACCACAAGCCGCTGGAATGAATCTTCAAACCAGGCACAATTTTGGGGAGTAAAGTATTTATTGAAACTACAGATTGAGGGGAAATTCCGTAGCAGTGAAAGAGGCTGGCCCTCTTTCACAGGTCAGAGCAGAGAGAAAAACCCATCACCAACACCACACACACAGAACAGCAAACAGGCAGGAGCGGCTAAGGAGAGAATTTCTTTTCCTTTATATAGCCTTAGGGTGGGGTCTTGCAACCCTTCCCTAGACTTAATGGCTTCCTGAGTCTCTGAAATTTCCTTTCTGCATGGCCCACACAGGAAAGGATGCTTACTTCCAGCTTCTTTGTGCTTCTTTACATCCTTCCCCCTACTGAGAGGCTGCCTTCCTGTAAACATCCTCAGAGACCTACCCAAGATAATTAAAAAGATCAAGTTGACAACAAAATCTAACCATCACAGCATCTCTCAGAAACTCAGTACTAGAATTGCATTCAATACCACATTCAAGTCTGATCTTCCGAGCTTCAGTTTAAGGTTGAGCCTTTTCTGCATAGCAAGTAGATAGGTTTGATACTAATGTAAAGACTAGGTGCACTAAACATAGTGGAAAGAATTCTTAACAATATCCTCTGCTCCAAATGAGCCCCTGGCTCCAAAGCAAAGCAGCAGTCCACAGCTTTTCTGGATTGAGTCCCTTCTTCAAGTGGCTTCTATTTTACGTGGTCTTTGATATTCTATTTTATCTCCATTCCATTTACATTTCATCCCTAAAACCCAAATGACATTCCTCAGCAAAGGACCCATTTAGTATGATGTTTACCCTTCTCTCTTTCTTTGATCCTATCTCCTTTACATTTTTTTGTGCTATTTGAAGAGTGTTATTCTCTTCGGAAACAATTTCATCACATCTCTGAGATTCTTCAAGGAAAAAATTTAAAACCAGCTTTCATGAGCTCACCATCCACTTTCCCCTGAGAATCCCATAAAATTCTCTGCCACCATGCCTGAAAACAGACCCCAAGACCCCAATGCATATCTTATTTATTCATTTATGTACTGTGCTTTGCAGTTAGAGTTGATTTCAAGAATCTTTTTCTTGACTCTAAGGAAGTCCTGAGTGTGGATATTAAATAGAAAGTGTTCTTTAATAGAAGGAAGAGAGGCAAACCGAAACAGTAAGCTGTCCCCCGGGGTTTATCAGCCAGAGACCTCTCTAACTAGGACAGGGAATGTGCCTTTCTCAGTCTGATTCTACATTGTCATCAGATGAACCTGACCTGCTGCAAGTTACCAGACTGTGGTCTGTGTGGCCCAAGATCATGGCTTGTAAAATAGCTTTACAAAGACCATCACAAGCCCTTTGTTTTATTTTTTTCTTTAGAGATAGGGTGGTCTTGAGCTCTCTATGTAGGCAAGAACAACCTTGAACGCCTGGTTCTCCTGTGTCCATTTCCCAAGTACCAGATTTACAGACATGGACCATTCCATGCAGTGGTTGCAAGTCTTTGAAGTAGTTTTATCTGGACACACAAGGTTAAAAGCATATAACTCATTGTCTATACATTCAGAAACATTTTGGGAAAAAAATCAAACATGCCAAGTGTAACAAAACGTACCATGGATTATGTGTATTTATATCAACCACAACGTTTGTCTCAGATGTGATTAAGACTAGAACACAGATGAGCCCAAAACCCGATAGCTATAGTTTAGGGGAGGGGAGGGGGGCACCAGTGTACAACTGCCACAGTTGAAGTGTCCTTTAAGACAGGGACCCCAAGAATGTCCACAGTCCTCCCTGGTGACCTAACATGAAAATTGTAGGGGAGGCTTCCAGCGGAGGCAAACTTTAATTAAAGATTTTAGCATCACATTTTTCAAGGTTCTTTCCTCAAATGATCTCTGAAATCATAACACTGAACCCCAAATCTATATAAATCCCCAACATTTGGATCCAATCATCATAGAAAGAATTTCTTACAGAATATGTCTAATATAACAGCCTTGTGTGTGAAATATAGCTAGTATAAGAAAGAAATAAACAAAAAGTACCAAATAATTTCAGAATGACTTAATTTTAATTCTTTTACCAAAGTGAGTATTAGTATGTGGAAAACTACCACACTCAGTATATTTCTCCGTGATGGCATCACCCTTGTGCATGTCCAGGAAGCACCATCTCTCCATCATTCAGTGCACGTCTCTAGTTTATTGAGGTATAAAAAGATAAATCTGTGTTAGTGAAAGCCAACAAGCTTGTGGAAATTTGTTGGGAAAGAAATATGGAAATAATGGTCTACTAGAGAAGCCAACAAATATTCTCAAGGAAAGAAATTCAGTTTCCAGTCCCATTAAGGGAAATAGACTATTGCGAGTTCAGGAAAGCCTTGGAGAGATAAGAGTATTAACCTGAACTTATCAAACAAGGAGATAGCATCAGGCATTTCTTGCCACGGAACAGTCCTAACAGACTCCAAGACTGGAGGGAGAAACATGTTTGAACACCCACACTGTGCATTGAATCCCCTGCTCGGTGGTTACAGAGTGGTGATAGCAAATTATTCAGGTCATCAAAGAGCGTATAGGCCAGTTGAAGAACTCAAGAATTACAGGTCCAGCACTGTCATTATTGTCAATGACTGTTACTGCAGGAACTAATGCCAGTCTGTTTTACAACAATGATTTTACAACTTGGAAAACCTTATTGTCCACTGGCTCATGTCTAGCTTTGTGATTAGGGAAAGTCCAAGACATACATATGACTAATACTTTCACGTGCTCCAATGAGGATCAGAAACAGGTTAGCATCTCCAATACAGTGAACACTGGTCACGTGTGATTCTTGAACGCTTGTGATCTTCCAGTCAGAATTGAGGTGTGCTGCAAGTGTAAAGACACCAGATTTGGAAGTATCCTCCTGAAGAAAGACTGTAAATATCTTCATATTTTCTATTTCCAGTCCAAATGATACATGTGTTATTAAAATTAGCCTCTAATTTTTGCCATTTATTTATATCATGGCTTCTAAAGCACTTACATCCCCTTTGTGGTTCACGTTTTTTCTGGACAGCCGCTCCATTCTGGAGCTGAGTACCCAGCAGTGGTGGTCAGGATCAGAAGGGTCGCTGCTCGTCTCGCAGATGCCTTACTGCACATCATACTTGCTACTCTCCTTACACAGCTGCTTAAATGGTAAAATAGGACAGAAAAGGCTAAAGCATTTTGAAAAAAGACTGGTTCAAAAGCTTATTGCTAAAACCATTACTACTCCATTAGGAATGGGTGTGGCAAATAGAAAAATAGGGTCCCATTGCAGATCTTAAAGGTCAGTGTATTGAGTTTCTTTCACAAGGGTCTCTTTTATTTCCACTTCACATACATCAAAACTAGATGTCTATATAGTAGACTGTGACTATGATTAAAACATGTGTGTTCCTGCTAACCAGCAAACCAAGATGGCCATAGGCCTGGCTGGCATCAAATTCTTGAACATTTAGACATTTCAGGTAACATTAAGGTCTGTGTCGTACAGACATCATTTTCATGATTCTCTACTTAAACTACTGTTTCAATAATCAACAACTAGTCCTATGTTGGATTAGAGCATTCTTCTCATTGCTACTAGTGGAGACCATGGGAAACAAATACCTTACTGCACTTGTCCAGAGACACTGTCTTGTGCCAACGGAACCAAAGCCAGTCCGGATCTCTATGCCCCGAAGCCAGCCAGCACAAGGCAGCACTATTCTTTGCTTTATAAAAATAACTAAGGCCAAGATTTACAGTTGTGTGAAAATAACTATTTCATCCTAATTCCTCTAAAACCACATTGATCCCTATAGGATTAATCCATGTGATCCAAATAAACCTTAGACCTGATTTTCAAAACATAGTCTTCATTTACCATATAAAATTAAATAAAAATAACAATTTCTCCAGATACACAGGAATTTTCCCATTTGGCCATTTCTTTCTCATTTAGAAAATGTAAGCAGTCAATACAGAACATAACTAAGCCCAACTATTGACCTCCACAGGTCGATGTGGATGTTCAATATTAGTCAGACATAGCTCAGTTGTCAAATTTGCACTTGAGGAAAAGATTACTGTTTCAGTTCCTATTGCTTATTCCAGGAACCAACAGACTCCCCGAGGTCCTCTGTGTAACCTATCTGTCATATTCAAAGCAAAGCTGATTTCAGATGCAATATTGACCTTAGAGAGCAATCCTGGAGACAGAGAAATGGTTCCTGGGCTGAGTATTTGTGCTTCTGCCACATGTTTATCCTGACTCTTGCCAATCACCTGGCTGTGGGAGAAACAGATGCAGCCATACCCCAACCAAGCTCTGTAGGATGGGTCAGGGCAACGCTATCAGTAGAAGCCTGCGTTCTCTACATCTGTGTTTTTAAGGAAAACTAATTGCGCTTTTCATTCTAGAAAACAATTGTCATTTCCAGCTGTCAGGTGAAAAGGCAGACATAGTGAAACAGAGAACAAACAACAGCACTATCTGGGCAATGGATCTTCCGAAAGTGGGAACATGCAATTCCTTTTGTCCATCCACACAGCAGTGTACTAAAATCAGCATCAATCGGCTGTGGGTTTTCAGTCCAAATTATATATCACAAGTTAGAGGTCTTAGTAGAAAGAGTTCTGGCAGAAAACTGCACAAAGTGGCTTCACCTGTAAACTCAATGTGCTTTATCTTGTTCTACTAAGGCAGAAAAGAACAGAGTGTCTCTCCAGATAAACCCCATAACCTGAGGGTTTGTGTGTGACACTGACTCTCCATGTTGTCTCTTAGAGGAGTTATTTTAAAATAATAAAAGAATTCTTTTTATTTTTGACACTTCCATATACTCACTCCACCATAAATTTCCCTTTCTCAACCCTTCCACTAAAAAACTTTATCCTATTTAATCCTCATCTAATTTCATGTCTTTTTTGTTGATATGTTATTTTAGGGAGGTTTTATTTTGTACTTTGACCATTAAGTTAAATTAGGATCAATATGAGTATGGGTGGGAAGTTATGTAATGAAGAATGGGCAACCACCTGTAAGTATACCACTAAAGGGTGTGACTCCCCCTCTCCAGTTATCATCAGCTGCCATTAGCTACTCTAGGAGGTATGAGGGTTCATGAACCACTCCTCCATCCATGATAGAATAGGGAGACGGTCAAGAAATCACTTCTGTTGTGAGATGGTGAGGCTAACAGCCACATTCCAGAAGTCAGCATTCCACAGCCTCACCCCCAATCTCCTGCTCTTACATTCTTTCTGCCCACTCTTCTGTGAGGGTTACTGGAGGGGTGGTTGAGATATCATGTTTAGGGATGACCACACACTAGTCACTTACTCTTGGTAACTGTCAGCCACGTATCTTTGCATTAACCTCTGCCCTTTGCATAAAGAAATTTCTGCGATTAAAGCTGTGAACTGTACCAATCTGTGAGAACAAACACAGATATTTATAAGGCAGTTTGACATGTTTTCTATTTAACATAACCAGAGTATTGAGTCCCCCAGTAGAGCTTAAGTCCATGACCACAGGCTTTTGGCCAGATTTATAGTACCAGGTGTGATTTCCTTCCTGAGGAATAAACCTCAAATCCAATTGAAAAGAGTTGATTTCTCCCATAACTTTTATGCCACCATTGCACCAGTGGGCACTTCTTGCCTTACAGATTGTTTATGAAGTATACAGGGAACACCACTGGGTAGCAGTCAGAAAGGAAGCTTCCAGCATGTGTTCTTACTGTCTTGCAACTGAAGCACATGACATCTTCAGCAATAGGGACTTACCATCAAGTTTTGATGATCACCTAGGAGCAATGACAGGAGGTAATATTTTTAGGGGCCTCTGTAGACTCCCTGACCAAGAACTCATTGGGAGGTATCTCATCCCTGGTATTGGAATTTTTTAATTAATACCCTATGACTTCTGGGAGTAGTTTTATCCACCTACATAAAGGACTTTTGTTGCAACACTTTAAGTTTAAATATATTTTGAATTGACCTACCAAGTAGTAGGTTTCTATATGGCTTTTTCTTATGTCCTTAATTTTAGCTCCACTTCTTCTCTCCCTCATTCTCTGCCCCATCCTTTCTAATTGACAAGTCTATCCATTAAATCACTGAGCCAAGTGTTTACTTTTTATTCACCCAATAGTAGTTTCTAGTAACGAGATAGGCATTAGAATGCAAGGGCAGATGAGATATATCCTCCGATCTCAGAGAGTTCTGTGACTAACACAAGCAGGATAGCTACGATGTGAGCATGGTGGTGAAATAAACAAGGAGGAAGTAAAGGTAAGCTTCAATGCCAATGGAAGAATCAGCAAAGTTGTAAAGGATCCACAGAAGTGTGAAAGGAGATACAAAAAAAGAACTCAAAGGAATTAAAAAGTTGGAGCACTGTATGTACCATGCTGTGGAATCTCATTTCTTTAAAGGCGATGACAACTAGAACGTGTTTACTAGCTCAGAAAAGGTGAAGAGAATATCAGATAGGTGTTGGAAAGAATTCCAACCTTATATCTGACATTAGGAATGTTCAGTATCTATTTGATAATGGAACATGAATATCGAGATTGCATCAGAAGGGAGACCTGCTGAAACAAAGAGAAATTCATGTCACCATTACTGAAATACAGATAAGAAAATGAATAACAGCTAATAGGCAGTAACAGTGGAAATTAACAAGAGAAACTGACCCAATGCCCATTAAGGAAGTAGAATTAACTAGTGTAGAAGTTGGCTGTTCTGGAGAGAAGAATCTAGAACTCTTAGATTCTACATTTGAGTGATTTGATTGAGGATACCATTAACAATCATCAAAAGAAAGATAATAGAAGTATCAGTTTTCTATTGTAAAAACATGTGTGCTGCTAAAATATGCTTGCAGCTTATTCCTTTTGTAAAACATTGGTATTTACAAAATTATGCATCTAATATACATTTATTTATTGCTTTGCAGTCATATTTTTTGGCTTAGACTACACATTTTCCATTTTTTAAAAAAAAGGGAAAAGAAGAAAGGAAAGGAGGGGAAATAAGAGCAGGAGGGAAGAGAAAGGAAGGAAGTGAGGTGAGAGGAATTCTGTGAGTATCTGGCTCAGAAGACATGCACACAGGTAAGCAAGTAGGATTGTTAGTATAAAGCATGAGGCTCATGTGTAAAATATGGAATCAGTTACCTACAGCCTTGGCTCTTCTACAGCCATATAGACTGATTTCATCAATACACCGCTTCTTGATTGAAGGGCACATTTCACCAAACACTCGTGTCTGTTTCCAGTGATGGTACACCATTACTGATGTGTCAGGCAGTCTCTGGAATTGAAGTATTCTTCCATATTTTAAAGCATCCTGTAGCAGAGTAGCCACCTCACAGTTCCTTGCCAAGTACTAGAAGGTCTTCAATATCACATTTTCACTGTTCTATTTCATGGGCGAAAGCAGAAGAAGTTGGAATACTACAGACAGTGTGATGGCCACGGAGAGACAATGCCCTGAAACTGAAGTCTCTGGACTTACAACAAAGACAAACATACAGTATTCCAGCAATAACTATTAATTCACCCATTCGATGTTTCAATATGAAGCTCATCTCTTATAAATTTTTAGGACATAAAACATGCCTCAGCAAATTCAAGAAGATTGAGGTAGCCCCTGCATCGTATCAGATCATCGCTTATAATTTTGATGTCAACTTTAGGAATGATTTTGGATGAGAATTGAAACCATTAGCATATCACAGGAAGGAAAGGAGAAATAACTGAAGAGTAAGAATTGCTATTTCAATATGTAGTGTCAAATGTAATTCAACACTTAGCACAATTTTGTCTTTAACAGAGGTCTGACTTAATGTAAGATGATTGACATACTCACCCTATTTCATCTATTGTAATGCTCTTCAATTGCCAGAGCGTTTCTTAATCAAAAGCCAAGTTCGGCACTGCCTTTGGATATCAAAGGGGAAGGTTTCTATAGCTATTACTGAATCAAAGAGCGAGTCTTTGAAGAATCTAAGGTGAAACACTGAAAACTCCTTCTGGGATACAGATAAAACATGCCACATGCGTGTTTCCCCAAGTATCATGGGCAATCCATCAAAAGACTAGTAAAAACACAGGCTCACACTCACTTGATACATGGATTCATCTCTCCTACTCTTTCCCTGCATTTTCTGCAAGGCTGTTAATCTGCTAATCTTACACATGCAGACTATCTAGCTGGACTAAGGGGGAAACCGCCAGGCTTGATTAACAAGTCAGGTGAGAAAATGACCCCTGAAATGCTTTCATTTCAATAAGCCTTTTATGCTAAGGAGCGAGGCCAGGGAGGGGGAGACATCGTCAAGGAAGAGCCAAAGGTACATAACACACGGATAATGATGAGATTTCTTGCATTAAGGCATGTGCCATAATGTCACCGGGTGAAAGTTATTTAATTACTTTGTTCTGGAAACTCAAGCCTTTTTGGTTCAAAAGAAGACATTTATAAAGCCTACTGAGAATTAAGGTAATTAGCACATATCCTTTTATTTGAAAGCTCGGTTCTGTGAGATTAATTATATAATTCACATCAGAAACGACTTGGCTTTTATTTTTTAGTACTAAAGCTGCTAAAGAGTCTTTTAAATTTTTTTCTTTTTAAGATGGAAACCTACTTATTTGAAAACAGAAGTTGTTAGCTTGCTCCTTGAATTTAACATCTGGTAACATTTTCATCTTTTGCAAACTAGTAAAATGTTATAGTATTTTTGACAGTGGGAGCTCAGTGCCAGGAGAAATTTTATCAGTACAAAGAGACTACAAAATAGGTTTCTTACTGGGCCACAGGGTTTCTTAATCCTTATCTTACAACATAAAAAAGTGCTTCAGGGAAGGTGCTATTTGCCTATAATTTCTCTAGGAATTAAATTAGGGAGAACTTAATAAGCAAAGAATGGGATACAAACTATTCCCATATACTGTGTTTAATTCAGAGTGAAATCTGATGTTTTAATGTTTCAGTTATTGAACAACTTTATAAGTATTGCTACTTTGCTGGTATTGCTTTTCACTCTTATTCAATCAATTATCACAATTTTTTATTGTACTGCATTTACCATTCATTGATTTCATTTTTCAAGCAACACTGTTTGTTATTACCACACGGTATTCAAACACCGTAACTTATCAGTAAGCTTTTAATAAGGAAAAATGAAAACACTTCAGGACCACTGAGTAGATCCATTTCCTAGTGCTCAGCAACAAACTCTAAGGGACAGAGATGTTTGCCAGAAGCTGAAATGTTCAGAGAGCAGACTGGTATAGGGATCCCAGGCTATGCATGTAAAGGTCTGGATTGATTTTATGGTTCTAGAAGGCACTTAAAAGTCAGAGACTTGTTCAAGTCCTCTAAATTATCAGTCTGTGATTTCTCTTCTGTAAAACTGCAGAATTAAGACGTGAAAATAATTTATGAAAAGAAGGGGGTGCTCTGTGAAGCTTAAAGAGGAGAGATGTTTTAAAATTTCAACTTCTACAGAGACACACAAGTACGTGTGCCACACAGGCAAACAAAGATGAAATAAATTTACATTTGACCATGGTAACACAATACAAAAATGAAATGTTTGTCTAATTTTTATACAAATAAATTATTCATCAAGGATATAAAAGCAGATTAATTCTCTGAGAACAAGGAGGACCATGCCCAGTAAATGTAATGATTCAAAAGTTATGGCTAGGTCTGATTTGTCTGCTAGCTCATAGAAACAACTTGTAAGTCAATAAAATAATTGGCATATTTTAGAAAGTAAGCTAAATAAAAGCTATTAAAAGTCTTTTATAAGAACAACAAAACATGTTCCTGTGTTCTCGGAAGTACTCGTATGAAACAGAAGCAAGGGACTTACCTGGATAGCTGTTATATACAATAAAGAATGTTTTCTATTTTATTGTCATTACAGTAACATCATTGTTCATATTGTCTGAACACTTAACTCTGTGATGAGCATATGGAAAGTGTTCTTCATGCATTATCTTACTGAATTTCCCAAATTCCAGAATGAAATGGAAACTTAAAAAGGTATTAATTCCCCCCAATTCTCTCTACTCTAAAGAGAAGTACTAAGCTCCCACCAGTTTATCTGACTGCAAAGCAAGAACCTTCTTCATCTCAGCTGAATCTTCCAAATTGATCCTTTTTAAGGCTCTGTAAACTCAGGGTGACTAAAACAGCTAAGACAAAACCAGGTTTTTTTTTTTTTTTGAAGAAAATATATCTGCATTTTCCCATGATTTAGAGGACAATGTGTGACCGTTGCCACAAATTTGTTTGTTAAATAAATCAAAACTGAAAACCTTGAAAGTGTACAGTAATGCTCATAAATACAATGGTTACAGGAATGTAATATTCACTCAGAGAACGCACGTCAGCAAAGTTAAGAATGGGAATAGATCAAGTTAAATTTACCTTCAGAATGTCTAACCAAAACATTAACATGGCTTGAACCTAAAGCCTTATCAAAACCAGAGATCTATAACGACAAATCCCTTACATGTTACATCAATAGGAGGGAAACTTCACTCACTGATTCCACAATGCAAGACAGAAAAATATTTGTCTTTTGAGCCTTGAGCAAGGGGAAGAGGATGGAAAACATTATTTGATGATGGAAAATAGAGAAGTCACTTTATCTCTTTTAGTTTTTAGTATTTTTTTTAGCCATAAGTTTGTCCTACTTAAGAAAGTGGCAGTTTTGTGGCCATAACTCTACATGTGCCACTCTGGGCAAGTCACTTAACCCCAAGAAGGATGAGACGATTTGTAAAGCACCCAGAACAATCCAATAGATTAGCTTTCTGTTTATTAAACCTTTTTATTTGCATATTGAAATAGAAATCCTTTTATTATACATCACTGAAATATACTGACTGGCTACCACATGCTAAGTGGTGAAATAAATTCCTTCTGTGACTTAATTTACTTAATACTTGCATTAAGTTTTTGAAGTAAATACTAGGTGAGAAAACTGAGGTTCGAGAAATTAAATCACTTGCCCAAGGTCACATGGCTGATACACTGTGGAAATGAGGCTCAACCTAGGCCATCTGGCTCCGGAGGCCTCTTCTTAATTAGAACCCTAAGAACTGCTCTCCTAAGTACAGGAAGGAAATCTCATCGTTAAAGCACTGGGGAATTGGTTAATGATAAACATCAAATGGGTTCTTAAGCTTCTTTTTTAAATTAATCAACACACAGAAAACATCTTATAATGCCTTTAACGAGAGGACTGTGTGTGCATGCACATTTAATTTGTCAAAGACCATTAATTTCAGTCCAAAATATATATTCAGACTCTTGCACTTTCAATATTGATCTATTTCACTATAAATGGAAGAAATAAACAAACAAAAAACCACATGGATTAACCATGACCTAGTTATGTTACTTTGTTCCCGAAAGAAACTTCCCATATTAATTATTAGCTTTTTATTGGACTAATGGCAACTCTTCTACCCCTGTTATCCGCATGCTGTAAACCTGGAAATCCATGGATAATAGCCATTATGCATTGAGCTCTATCCCATTCCATGGAATATCACTAGCCCAATGTTTCCCAAATCATGTTAAGATGAAAACATTCTATGGGAGGATATTAAGTCCATCAAGAAAAAACAAACACCTCCTCCAACCAATAAGCTGATGAAACGAACTGTTCACCAGTTTTCCTTTTTTAGCTACAGAATTTCTCCAAGCTATTAATGCCTTTGCCAGTGTGTGCTGTGAAGAAGGGGATTTAGCAAAGTGGCTTTTCCCACGTTCATTTGGCCATGGAGACTTTAGCTGTTAGAGTAAAGATTGATGTCTCCTGGAGTCAAGTGATCTCTAGAACACACTTCAGTCCATAGAATTAGTATATGATCTTTGTTTTACGTGTTGACTCCTTGAAAAGACAGGGAACACCGTCTTTGTTACAGAGTTTACACTAATACTGTTAACTACCGTGCAGCTTTGCTGAGCTCACAATGATGGTGTGGCTATGGATTCAAACTCGAAGTCCACCTTGCTGGAGATGGTTCTGCTCATGCCACCACAGGGTGCGGCCAAGGGAAGACTTAAATCCTCGTGCCCTTGTTTCTTTTCCTGTCCCACCATCACAGGGGAAATGCATTCCATAAATTTATTGCCTAACTTTCAAGTGAAAGATTCTAGGGGGAAGTTCTGATCTACCAGAAAATGAGTACAAAAATCCCTTTCAAGGACCCCCCAGTCTGCCCAGAAGTATGGACATAATTTTCCTTTGGAGAAATGCAGGCCGTGTGGCCTAACTGAATCAGACGTGGTGCTTTCCACTCATGGGGAGTCTGGGGTCACAGAACGCAGTTTCATCTCATTTTGGATTGTATTGTACAGTTTTACCTCTCACAGCTTCACAAATCTTGTCCCTCTGGGCATTTATTTTTAGTTAAATGAATGCTTTTCCCAATTCTATTGTGCTCATAAGAGACTATTTGATGCATATATAAGAACCATAGAGCTATAGATTATTTGTTCTGATATTACCCAAACTTTTCTTCTTTCTAAAATTTCATCTTCTCATTTAATATTTAACAGGTATACATTGTTGAGCTTGCACTGTGTGTTAAATGCTTCCTTTTACTTAGGCTAACAGTAATTCTACCAGGTGTGCAAAAAAGAGAAATTCATAAGTTTGAGTAAATTAGTCTAGAATTTCATTTCTTTGTGAAATAGTTAAGGTTTATATCCTTTATTCTTATCTATAAATTGGGGATTGTTTAATCATAGGAAATAAAAATTCATTAAATAGTTAGAGAATGTTAAAAATGTAAGCACGGTGGACTTGATTTCTTTTATGAAGCAACCATTTTGTTTATTCCCATGCATGTTGGTAGCACTGTTCATTTTAGGTGACTGTTATTACAGCATGAGCTTATCCAAAGGGTTTGAAACACTCACAGTGTCTGTCCACCTCAGCACTCTCTTTAGTTGACGTTAACATACTTGCTTTAGTCAAAACAATGCAGTTCTTTCTGAACTGCAAGGTAACAAGAACCAGACCCTAAACATTATGCAATCAAATAAATCATTTTTCCCTTCTGTTTAAATTACATCATCATATCAGTGGGTAGCATTTCTTATTTTCTACCTCTGATCTGCCAGAACTTCTGAATTTTTAAAAGTAAGGTTTCTTGTAATTGTACTGAGAATAAGGCTGAGAAAAATAAGTAACCCAACTATGCCCATGTCAATTTTCCAAGCCATTCATTCTGGAGTCCTCATCTAAATATGTGTGGCTCACAACACAGAAGACAACCATACGAAGACAGAGAGCCTGAATCCCTTTCAAAGCAAGCACTTGGAACATTTTTAAACATCTTTTGTCCAACTAATGCTAAGACTACATTTTACTGCATTAGAATGTCATGGCATCCCATCATGTTCATATAATTGGGGAATACTTTTCATAAGCATGAACATTCATATCTCTGTTATTATTGGTACTAATTGGTATTATCAAAAAAAACTTCTTCATTTTCTGTTGTCAGGTTTATGAAATAAAAAAATATAAGTCACTATAGTGTGTGTGTTCTAGGCCATGCAGTGGAAAGAATGTATAAAAATAACAAGGGTACCTGGGAGAAGAAAAAATGAGAAAAACAGCAAAACACCCTAGAGTTCAGCATAAGATTCCAATAATTTCTATAGAAAGCTCTATAGTTGATAAATAAATTCCTCAACCTTTGGTATGAATAGATCTTTTAGCAAAAAAAAAATGGTTATTTAAAATAACTTCATGTCCAGGGCTTGGAGGAAAGCTCCGTGAATAGCACACTCACTGCTCAAGCCTGAGCACCCAAATTCAATCCTCAGACTCCATGTGAAAAGCTGGAAGCCATGATGAGCTTCTGAAAAGCCAGCTGTTGAGTGGCAGGATGAAAGGTAGAGACAGAAGAATTTCTCAGAAGCTCTCAGCAAGTACAGCAAAAGAAATAACAGCAGAGCACCATCAAGAGAAATCTGGCTTCAAATGAGGTAGAACAATGAGCTTGGACCGAAAAGTTGTCCTTTGATCTCCACATATTTACCATGGCTTCCATGTATCTGCATTCACACACATGAATACATATACACACATACACATGTTTTTGAAAACAAAGTTTTTTAAAAAATATTTTTGATGAAATTTGGTAAAATGACACATTGATTTCCAGGATGTTCCACAATGACATGTCAAATCCAATTACTGTTTAAATGGGGAGACCAACCAGCATCTTACAACAGACCACACCACTTTTGTCAGTTGGTTGAGAAAAGATAAGAAAAGGACAAATCCAATTTAAATAATAATAATAATAATAAGTAAAGACCAAGGATAAAGAATGCAGTAAAAAATTATTGGAAAATTTGCTTTCCAGGTAGGTAAGTTACTCATCAGTTTCACCAGGAAGCTTGGGCTAAAGGATCCTTTACTTGTTGGGGCTCTTCTAAAATCTGAAAAGGTTGGTGACACAAGCAATTCAACTAGCAGGGAGACTTATTTTAGTTCGTGGTTTCAGAGGTTTTGGCGCTTGGTCAAGTGGATCTGTTGTTTCCAGGCCTATGATGACGCAGTGCATCATGGTCAAAGAACATGATAGAAGAAAGCTTTTTACCTCCTGGCATTTAGGAAGCAGAGAGGTATGGGGAGGGAGGGAGAAATAAGAGGAATAAAGAAACAGGAAAAATAAAGGAAGACCCAGAACACTGGGGCTGAGGTATACTCAAGGAAGAGTTTTCCTCCCTATGTTGAGATCCAGACTTTGGCAGAAAGGGCACAGCCATAGTTTGCTGAATGGCAGGGAACTCACCATGGTGCCATGTTGGTGGAGCATGTGAGGAATCAATGCTGTGATGCTTTGATCCAGGTGTCCCACACAAACAAATATGTTCTGAATTTTCAATCCCCAGCTGATGGCAATTTGGGTATTGGAACTGTGAGGGAGCTGTGTTTTGGGGGGTGGGTTTATATATAGACATATATATATATACATATATATATATATATGTATATATATATATATACAACTTCCCTCTGCCAGTATTTGGCACAGCTTCCTGTCGCTGTTTGCAGTGCTGTGGCAGAGGTGATGTCAACTCCTCTGCTGATGCCATTATAGCTCTTGCTATAATGGAGCTTCCCCTCAAGTCTATTAGCCACAATAAACCCATTCCTCCACAAGCAGCTTTGTTCAGGTTCTTTTCCATGCAGCAATGAGAAAGGTTGACTCCAACAGTTTTTGTACCAGAGATTGGGATCCATCTTTGCTGCTAGAACCCTGATTCTGTGGCTTTGGCCTTTTGGAAAAGATTTGCAGGAGCAATGTGGAAGGTTTTGAAACCTCAGCCTAGGAGACACCTTACAGTGCTATAAAAACAGCTTGATGGACCATTCTTGTCAGAGTTGGAAAGACCTGAATGCAGTTAGACTGTGAGGTTTGGCTTATGAGGTGAGAAAGAACTTTGTTAGGACTGTGCCCAAAGCAGTTTGTATGAGAGGCCTGCTGCTTCTGCCTGCCTGCATCCTGAGAACTTATGCGGAGTTGCTTTGCATAGAAATCAACTGGTGTGAGCAGATGGACATGGCACTGAAAGAAAGGAAATCTTTGAGCCAAAACTGCTTCCTGTTCAGCTGCAATTGTTTGAGAGATGACAACCATTGAGATTGGGCCAGGTGATCTGCATTCTGAGAGCAGGAAGTA
This sequence comes from Zapus hudsonius, assembly GCA_004024765.1. Taxonomy (NCBI): domain Eukaryota; kingdom Metazoa; phylum Chordata; class Mammalia; order Rodentia; family Dipodidae; genus Zapus; species Zapus hudsonius. Next base: position 19,609 of record PVHP010005014.1, read on the forward strand.
AGGGGCCTGAATGCTGAAGGTTTCCTACTTTTCAAAGTCGGCTTTATTCCCCCTGGATTAACAAATTGGTAGCCCACCTGGTACAATGGAGTATAACAAATGAAGGATGAGAAGGTCATTGGATTTGAAACACTGTTTTGTTTTGGAAAACAGCCATGGGCAATGTGGAGCAGGCATGTTTGATTGCCTGCATGGAGGCCCAATGGAGCCATGAGGATGAACCATGGGTATCAGTGGAGACCCAGTGAAATGCCAGGATTATGGGATAGCAGCTGCCAAGGAGAGCTGCCAGCACTATGGGAAGTGTTCCTGAACTGAGTAGTTGAGCTGGAGGAGTGGAATCAGAAATCCAGAAGACTTGTTACTGGTTAGAATTATGGGACTTGGAGATAGAGTTTGATGTTTTCTCTGCTTGTTTGAAATCTTGTATTGGTTCAATCTGTCTTTGCCATGCCCAATGCTATCTTTTGCAGTGTGATTCTTCTGTGACATTATGGATTTTATTTTATTTTATTTTTGGTAGAACTTCTCAGTTAAAGATCCTAGATTATGGAACATTTGAATATCATTGGGATAGATAATAAAATGTAGGGATATTTAAAGTAAAGCTGAATGCATTGTCTTTTTCATCATGTATGATTATTAGTTTGTGAGGGCCAGGGTTGGACTGTGATAGTTTGACCCAGGTGTCCCCCACAAACAAATGTGTTCTGAATGCTTGATGCCCAGTTGATGGAAGTTTGGATATTAGAACCTTGTTGGAGGTATATTATTAGGGGTGGGCTTATGGGGGTTACAGGTAGCTTCCCCTTGCCAGTGTTTGACACACCTTCCTGTCACTGTTTGCCACCTGCTGTGACGGAGGTGATGCCCACCCCTCTTCATGCCATTGTTTTCCCTGCCATCATGGAGCTTCCCCTTGAGTCCATAAACCAAAATAAACCTATTCCTCCACAAGCAACTTTGGTTGGGATTTTTTCCATGCAGCAATGAGAAAGGTTGGCTACAACAAATGCCTTATGGTGTCAGGAAAGGCTAGAAGGCTGTGAAGTAGGTGTCAAGAAAACAGTCCACTGTGAAGCCACCCAACAGTGTATTACCTCCTGGCATTAATGGCCATTGTGAAGTGCATGTGCCTAGGACCATGGAAGCAGGCAGAGCTGCAGAGCCTGAGCTGGTAAAGTGTCTTTCCTGCTGTAGCTGGGGGCTGCAGCACCTCCCCATGAGGCCCACTAGAAATGGGAAACAAAACCCTTCCCTCTTGCAATGTTTATGCTATTAGATCTTAATATTGTAACAGCTGCCCTAAGAGCAAACCAAAGCCCAGATCTTTTTTTATAGAGAAGGCAGTGAATTTGTAGCTAAGAAGTAAGACGTTTGTCACAACTGGCACAGTGAGGCCTTTTGCCTACACATCCACATTTGTATCCATATTTGGATTCCAGAACATCAACAAATTGACTTTATACTGCTACCTTAAAAGAGATCTCTATCTTGTACTTCGAAACTTCTCACGATCCACTTTTGCATCACCACTGCCTTCATTAATTCTCCCTTGTAATCATTTGTAATCACACTGCAATGTCTGTTACCTAAATACTAAATTATAAAGCCAACACCTATTAATTTAAACATAGTCATGAAGGACAGAGAAGGAAAAAAATCTTAGGTGAATAAACACATGTCTGTTGGGAAAAGGAAATCTGTAAACTACTTTGTTTCTGTAATTGGTCCTGCGTTCTCAGTTGCTAATGCAAAACTTCTTTATTTAATATCCATTCTGTATTTTCCTTGTCCTTGGCTAAAATGTTGGCTAATCCGGCTTCTTTATCTGATGGTGTGATGGACACCTTCATTGCCAAGTGTCTGGGTAATTTATTTTCCAGCCTGCTTGTACCTGTTGTGGTTTTCTTTAGCATTTGTTAGCAGGCATGGAGGTACTAAAAGCACCCTAAAAAGACCCAGACAGAATCCTCTTTCTGTAAAAGCAGCTCAGTTTGTCCTCAACAGTCAGGTGTAATCAGGTAAAGTTTTAGCCAAGAGTTACTCATTCTTGTTTGCCTATTGGTTCAGTATGTAAAGGGGTCCAGATATCCAGGGGACAGTCTTTCTTCCACTTCCGTGGAAACATCCCTAGTGGAAGCATGTCTATCTCAAAAACTAAGAATGGAAGGAAGCCTAACCTCAAGAATAATTGCTCAGGCCTGTATCTCCCTGTCCCAGTTGTTGGTTCCTTTCCACACTGATCAATGAGACCCACGAGGTCCCCAAAACATGACAGACTTCTGTCAAAGCTCTTGAATACCTGCCCCCCGCCTAAGATAAGACCCTCTTGCTGAAGAAATCACAGTGCCATCAAACAACAGCAAGAGTCCCTGCTAGATCCAGAATGGTAACCAGTTCCCAGATGGTAGCATGTGTAGCACTGGAAGGTGTTACATAAGCTGCCAGGAGAAATTGGTCAATGATATTCGGAGAAAACAGAGACCACTGATATACATTATAGACAGTTGTCACAAGAATGCTGAACACATGGCTGTATGGAAGAGACAAGCAAGTCAAGAAATGCTCATCTGTGCAATAGTGGCACTAAACTTAGGACGGTAATTAACAGCTTACTAATTGGCTAAGAGATCCGCTTAGTGACAAGGAAACCTTAACTGGAACTGGGATCCATGACAAAATCCTATGGGGACCAAGAACCCGGGCTCCAAGGGTAAATTCCCACTACCAGAGAGCTAAAGAGAGGCTACACCCATTAGGAGCCAGCCAAAATAGCAATGTTGTCTCATTTAACCTATATTGATCTCACTCTCCAATGGAGATTCTCTTTGTATTTTTTCAGAAGGCAGTGAGAGAGCCAGGGACAACCCTTCCACCAACAAGACATGGGATGATGGCTGACATCCTGGCAGGAAACAAACCACCCCTAGCCTTCACACAGGGCCCAAATGAAACCTATGAGAAAGTGACGAGACAAACAGGAGACCAATCATTACAGCAAGTCTGATAACCCATGAAAGGTCAGTGGAGACAGACACCAACAATACCCAACAGAACCCAGGGAAAAGATCCAGAGATACTTAAGATCTCAACAACAAACTTACTCAAAAATCACCCACCATGACTTGGGGAACTGAGCAGAAGAGGGGGCGGAAAGAATGTAAGATCATGGTGGAGGAGAATATCCAGAGACACCGCCCCCCGCCCCTCAGCAGCAACACACAAAGGGGGGACAAAAAAGAAAAGAAAAAAACTGTCTCCCTCTGGTGCAGTTCATAACCCCCTAACCTACAGAGAGATCAGGTATGCACACCGAGGAAGGACCCCAGTGGGTAGGGGGACAGAGAGTAGGGAAACTGGGCACATTCACAAGAGTTGCTCATACAATGTATATACTTATTCATAATAAAGATATTTTTAAAAATTAAAAAAACTAAGAACCCTAAATAATCAGAGCTCAGTGTTTTCTTCCAGGCAAAACAAACAAAACAAAAATAAACAGAGGAAGGTATATGAGTTATGCTGGTAGATTAAAGTAGCTCATTTACATGTGGTAACTACTACCTCCAAGATTCAAAAATGAATTCTGTAGGTCATGAGCAGTGCAAGAGACAGAGAATCATTTGTTTGTTTTTGTTTTCTTTAACCTTTGATAGTTTTATTAGACATTTCTTCAAAATTTTATAAAATACATTCCATACATGGTAGATGTATATAAAGACATAGAAGGTATAAATAGAAGTGTAGACATCTATTTAAGAGTGTAGAAAAAATTCATGTAAGTTATTTACCAAATAATAAGGTTGATTATCTCTTTTCTTTTATTTGTTCTTTTGTTTACTGAATAATGGTTATCTTCCCAGAAAGCACAGTCATCTTTCAAGATAGTTATTTGAGGGTTAAAGGAGACAGACTCACAACCCTGGGGAAGGTTTTCTCATCCTGCCTCAGGGACATCTTTATCTGTTCCAAGATAATCTCTGTTAGTGGGCCACATCTACCCATTGGTCTTACTAATGGTCATAATGCTTTTCACGCAATAATTTTTACTTTAAGAATATCTCTGTGTGTTCCAGACAGCTGAGGTCACGGAAGCTGCACTTAGACAGCAGGTCTTGGATTTCTGGGAGACTACAAACTGCTATTCACTTGGGTCCTACAAAGACATTCAAGCCCTTGCTAAGTTCTGTTCACAGAAATCAACCTACAGTGTGTTATACCAGGAATATACAGGTATGTTTATGTGCTGCTCTGTGAGTTCCATGTGTATCAGATATACAGATCAGCAGCTTATTCTGAGACAACTTCCAAATTCCACTGTGCCTATTCTCAGAACACAGAAGATGACATAAATTGTGCAAGGGCAGAAGCCAATTTGAGGAAATTCTTCTAGTTATAACATACAATATGTACAAGTGAGATTCAGCTCTCAAAAATCCAGTTAAATAGAAGGTCTCCTTATTTGATGACCAAGCATTCTCAATTACACATCTAATGATGGATGCGTTCTTTTTATGAGCGCTAAATGAAACAGATTCAGTCAGAAAGTTTTGGTTCTAGGTAACAAATCGACAGAAATCCTATAAGCAGCAAGAACATTTGTGATATTTTATGCATCCATCTAACAATAATTTTTAAACCATATTATTATTTCAAGAGATAGTTCTTTTGTTATCTATAAAAATAGCATTCTTTGTCATTTGAAGAAAACTAAGAATACATGAACCATTAATAAGGAATATTTTATTTTCCAGTTTTTTGTGATGTTTATACTATCTGCCCAACTTTTAAGTCTTTCAGCCCTTATATTTGCTTAACTCACTTTCAACACACATTCACTTTTTAATCTAACTCTATACTGGTCTTTTTCTATATATATTTTTTAAGTTTCCCAAATTACATAAGCCTCAGGCCACTCAAACTTGAATCTAGCCCTACACAGATGAGACACGCAAAGAGTGACCTTGTAGCTTGCCAAATACATTTGCTTTAATGCCTACTTTAAAACGAAGCATTATTCATATGGATATTTACATATCAATCTGAGATTTCAGGTGTTTTTATCCTGAGGCAATGGAAGCAAATCTAAGACTACTAATTACTATAGAAATCCTCCATCACAGTCTTCACTGAAACCACTCACCCCCACCACTCTCCCACAAAGCAAAGGTCTTTGCTTTCATTAAATTCTTTATGTCACAGTAGTATAGATCTAGAAATTATTTTCACTTTATTAAAGCCCAAGCTGGAGGTGGAACTTTTGTTTTCTCGGGTCTGACCTCTGGCCCAACAAACAACAAACATTTGGCAATCATAGATTTATATATATATATATATATATATATATATATATATATATATATATATATATATATATATATATATATATATTGTGAATAATTTTTCAGAAGCTGACATCCAAGTATCCTGTCCTAAATCATCAGTTAGCTTATAATTATTTTCTGAAAGACGAATATAAATTATCTTGGGAACAGGGATTCTGTTTTTCTGATTGATATGGGTTTCATATAAGATTCTGGTCCTGCTGAAGGGTTTCCGTTAGAGAAGAACTCTAACCTAAAACTTCATAACAACTGAAATCCTGGGATCCTGGAAACTGGCAATTCTCTTACTCAGGTAGATTTTGGAGGAGGACAGAGGACACATATGGGCAGCAACATCTTGTATGTTTAGGGTGGACTTCAGTGCTCCTTGCTAAAAGAACACACACACACACACACACACACACAGAGAGAGAGAGAGAGAGAGAGAGAGAGAGAGAGAGTCAAACTTTTAAAGGGTTTTAGCCCTTATATTTTCTTAACTTACTTTTAATATGTATTCATTTTTAATCTAACTCTATGCTGATTATTTTCTATATTTTTCTTTAAAAGTTTCCAAACTCTCTCCCTCTTTCTCTTCCCTGCTCTGTGTGTGTGTGTTTGTGTGTGTATGTGTTCTTGAATCAAGTCTTGGAAAAGTACTTATCTATTAGAGTTTAATGGTTGGTCACCTTTCGCCAGTGATAAGGTTAAAACATTCCAGATAATATAATCCAATAGGAATAACAGTTTGGACTTGTGATTGGTTTTATCTGAAGGTCTAGTGTTTATTTAAAGCTCTTCTCACATACATGCACATATAATCATATGCACATATGTAGGAATGTAAAATTAGATGGATGATTTAGGAAGTCAAATTTTCTATGCTGAAAAATTCTGTCAATGACCTATTAAAAAAAGTGAGTTTATATAGCAGTGTTCTAAACCCTGAAGTGAGTACTGGGAGAACAGGATTCAAAAACCAAAGCTGAGAAGGAACAGGAATGGCATGCAGGGTGAGGCTTCAGAAGCAGTGTGCAGCTGAGAGCTTTGAGAATAAGAGCAAGGGTGTGTAGAAACAAAATGCTCTGTGTAGTACAAATGCTTAGATGTCAACCTTAACTAAAAGCAATGGATACATTGGATGAGTCATTCTTTTAACTAAGAATTAATACAGGTTGCCCCATTAGTTTAGATGCACAAAATGCTCACATAGTTAATAGAACTTTCACTAGCATACAGTGTTTGACAGATGTAGCTAAAAGTCTCATTCCACACACAAAATATATGGAACAGGAGAATACCTCCCAAAGCCACTTTCTTTCAGCCCTAAATTATAAAAATAGTACATACTGGGCCACTTGTACTTTATTTTCATTTTTAATTGGAAAACATTTAAATAATTTTGTCTTTGGTCTCTTTTTATAAAAAGTTTAGTTTGAACTAGCAAATACTAAGTGTGTATATTGATAGAGTATACTGTGACATAAACTGTTTCTACTGATCCAATCTGTCAGTAAATAAGGTACACTTTCTTTGAGAAATTCTTTTTCTTTGTTTCTTATGAATCTACCCCCCTCATATAGTAAATATCAAAACATAAAATCTTGCTAGTTGTTTCTTTTTGTTTTTGTTTGCCAATTGGATAAAGTAAGGTATCACTACGAATGTCTGTGTCTCCAACACAGCTGTTGTGAGGAGGTGGGTCTTTTGGAGTCGGTGAGGTCGTGTGTCTACGCACTTCTCTCCATATACCTGATCTGCCAATGCCTTGCTCTTAGACATCCTAGTTTCCAGACTATGAGGAATGTATGTTTGTCTGGCTAGCTACCCAGTCTATGATATATTTGTTATATTGGCCCAAAATGACCAACGTAGCTATTTTAACCCAGAAATATTCACTAATCTGTACAACTTAATAAGACAAAATACAGTGGAATCACTGTTGATATAAATTCAAAACTTCAAGCATATCTGAAATTCAAAATGTACGAATCAAAAATTATGTAATTCCAACTAAACTTAAACTTATTTGCAATTGGATTTCTCTCATTATACAGTTCAGTGATAGACCCCTGGTGGTTTGCAGTCCTGAGGTCTTAAGGGCTGTGGTAGTCAGGGTTATGGTGGGACAGAAAAATATGGAGTTTCAAAGTAAAAAAAAAATTGTCAATTACTAGTTTTACAAAGCAAATGTCCACTGCATTCAAAGAAGACATTTTTGCGGTAGTTAAGAGTCCCAGAAACCCAAATCATCCATGTGTCAATCTCCTATTTGATAGAACCACGATTCTTTTTCAGCTTGATCCAAGTCTCCATTAGTGTAGGCATTCTGGCATCTGCCCTGTGAGATCTAATGAATCACACAAAGAGAATTAAGAAGCCCCGAGAGACAAGGTTGCCATGGTATAACCTCAAGGTAATGGTATGTAGAGAGCATCATTGCCACATTCAATGCTAAGAATCAATGTTGTAATCCTGACTCTTTAGGCGGCCTTCAGGATGTAGCCAAGGGCAACAAAGTGAACATCAGGTAGGAAAAGGCAGTTGGACAAGATTCCTGCTTTTCAATCAGTCTGTGCTATTGCCTCGTAGCTACTGGATGTAATAAATGCCAACTCTATCCAATCTTAAGATAGAGTCTGGTCACCAGTAGGGACTCTGCCCAGACAGTCCTCATACTATGACATAGCAAAGAATCTAAGCAGGTAGAAAGTTGGCCCTTACCTATATGACCTATTTTAAAAGCAAATAAGTTCCTAGCTTTGTCAGTCAAGTCACGGGGACTATGATTGGGCCATATTTTGCCCTCACAACCAAATTATGTAATAGATATTTTTATCCCTATCTTATAAAGAAACTAAGGCTGAGAGAGTTGACTCAAGCCAAATAACCTCTAGACAACAAAGAAGGAAATAAGAAATTTATCTGATGATAAAAGTCCATGCTCTTTTCCTCAGAAATCTATAGCAGATGATAATTAGTTGCTATTAATAAGTCAGTAATACTTAGAGAACCGCATTAACTGCTTAAATTAAATGCTGGTTTTTTTTCTGATGATTTAAAGTGACTCCAACTGTGAAAGTTTCCCTCTAACTTTCCCATTGAACCTATTTATAGAGTACACAATATTTTGATGATATCCTCAGCAGAGCACAATCATTATAAAATAGTTGTAAAGTATTTTAAAGGCGTAACAGACCTCTGAAGACATTTTCAAACTTTAAGTGTCAGAAATGATGGGGAAGGGGGGGGCAATGAGGAATTGGGGATAACAACTCATTGTTGGCCCACTAAACAATGTAACTCATTATGGACAATAAAAAAAAAAAAGAAATGAAATACTGCCTTTCTATTTCATGGGCCTTTTAGAGAAGCTATAAAGATGAAAATTGAAAGTTCTATAAAATAAAAATTATGATGCTGCAAGAGGTATCAGTCATTTTTAGTAACAATTTTTAAATGCATAATTTGGCTGTCTAGAGTGGACCGAGCCTCGGCTCCTGTACCTATCGATAATGTCCCAAACCAATCAGATTATATTTGTGGACCAGGTGATTGACAACCGTGTGCTTCCTCATTGGGAATTCCTCTGTACTTTGGACCGGAGTATAAACTGTAGTCAAATATTTTCCAAATCCCTTGATCTCATCTTTAAATGAAAGGATTCTTTACAGATCTCAATGCTTGAAAATGGTGATTATCAATAAGAAGAGGTTGACTTGGGCACATGGGTCGCTCTTCAGGATGCCAGGAGCCAGCATGGCACTTCAGAGATAAATGTGTGAAAGAATCAAAGAAGAAATGAGATCCACTCCTGACTCCTGCCTAGCGGTGTAAAAGATGAACACCTGCTCGCTCAACTTTTCTGTATTCAGAAATACATAGACAAAGCTCAGCGGTCTCCAGCTGCAGGTGATCTGTAAATTCCCTTGTCTGTTTGGTTCCTCCACACTAGGAGCAGCCTTATTGAGCTCTAAGATATTGCTGGTTCACAATTTCCTATCCTGCTTCTTAGCTCTTCAAAGAATGAGGAAATCAATAAAATTTCTCCTGTTTGTTTATTGCAATTGGATCTACAGTCATCTCGAAACCTGCTTTCCACATTGGCACTAACAGCCGAGGGAGGGGAGGGTAGACAGGCAGAAAAGCATTTCTTTCGTCAGGAGCTTCGTTATGTCTTTCCTTATTCCCTGTGGCTGAGTACAGCATGATTTAGCAACACAGCACAGTGAGCGGGATGTCACGATGGGCTCTGACATTGCCTGCCTGGGAGGAAGCGAGGGCCCGAACTGTGGTGATGGCTGACCGCACAGGAGAGAAGGCTGGTGTCTCTACAACAGGACTTGTTTACCAGCAAATGTTGGGTTTTGTAAATTTTGGGAGATAACATTTCTAGCAGTAATGTTTATATGTTGTCAGGTTAGGCAAACAAATAATTGATTTTTTTTTTCAACTGTTGTTGAAGATCCTCACAGGCTATGGCTATCAGAAGTATTCTTATAAAGAAAGATACTAAAAAAAAAAGGAAAAAGAAAAAGAAAGATACTGATACAAGCTACTACTTATAATACTCATTTTTGGGGTTGGTTTGCTAATGAATTATGCTTTATCTCTAAATTTCATTTTCCATTTTCATAAAAGATGTTAAATCTGGAGCTCTGAAAAACGATTTCCCTGAAAATTAATATACTAACTTAAATGTGATTTTAATTTTTGGGGGTTATTTTATTCACTGAAAATGGGAAAAACTATTGTTCTGCACCAGAAAGTCTGCATGGAGTAGATGATTTCTTCTTGGGTGCCGTTCTAGCACATGAACTATCTTGCTCTATAATCATAGTTGGAAGTAAAATGTACAGCCATTTTCCTTTCATTTTACTTTTCGTTTCAAGATTTTCAAATACTTACTATTGTTTCTTAAGTTGAGAGTAATGTTCTAGAACACATACATAGCTCCTTTGAGGAAATTGTAGTTGCTCTTGTTCATGGCTTGAGGGCAACAGCTAAATAGGTGTGAATAGTTTAATCTACTCAAAGGTTGCTAAAGGGAGACAGGAGTGTTCTCTATGGCTCTCTCCTAGGGTTCATAATAACAAACTCATAGCTGCTTCATGGCAAATGCAAAGAGGGCTTCCTCATTCTACTTACCCCGGGGTTATAAATCCAAGGAGTATGGCAGTTAAAAGAGAAAAATACTGCTCAGTGACATGAGTGTGTCAGAGACAGAAATAGACATGAACTTCTGAGTGATGAATCAGAGCAGTAAAGATACTGTGGAATGGGTATGCAGGATGGATGCAGTGAAGATACCGTGGAATTGATATGAATGATGGATGCAGTGAAATTGTGCTAATATAAAATAGAACCTATCAGGATTTGAAAACAGAAACCAGAATTAAACTCTATCACAGCCTAAAGGAATAAGGAATATATACCAGTCATTATCAAGCCGAGCACATCCTTGAAGCTACGTAAGAAACAGTTCATTGTCATAATTCTTACTAAATTTTCAGTGTTAACTATTTGCAACTCTACAGCAAAAAAGTTCCAATAGCATGACATGGGGTCAAGCATGACAAGGGCCAAGGAGATGTGATATGGTTGCATGGATCATCTTTTGTAACCTGATGAGAAAAGAAGAGAAAAAGAAATAAGCATTTCTACTCCCCAACATTTTCAGGGGTTTGCTTGCAGAGTTTAAGAAGATTTTTTTTTATGGTATGCTAAGAAAATATTCAGTACTAACTTTAAGTTAGTGTATTCCATTATTTGTTGAGGGTGGACTCCTGTAGATGTTTATCAGTCCATTATAAACATTGGCTTTTATAAACATGTACTCAATAGAGGAATACTTATTTGATGACTGTTCTATGTCTATACAATCTGGGCTGTGCCAAAGCCTCAGACATTCTCCATTGTCTCTGTAAGGCTATACTTCTTCCCCTTCCACTTTAAGCATCCTGCTATGAACATCTGGGATTCTCTAGTGGTAGCATCCTCAGTTTTTCCTATATTACCCACAAGGTCTCTTTTCCTTCCCCGTTGCATATTCCAAAGTCAAACTTTCGAAATTAAATAAATATTCCATCAAAAATATCTTCCTCTGGGAAGTGGCATCGAGAAATAATCTCAAATATATTCATTATAATGTTGTTCATTGTGGTAGAACAATGTTTTACTAATTCTATGTGAAGGTTTTCATAGTTAAGACTGAAAGACTAGCTTAGACCCAGAGTGCAAAAAGCACACACTAAATACACCCTGATGAAAACTTCCATGGAAATTTGGCAGGAATTTATTCAGTTGAACTATGATATTTTGTGACTAGGTCTTTTGTTCATGTAGTCCAGGATGGCTATGTAGCTGAGGTTGTTCTTGAACTCTTGATCTTCCTGAGTCAAGCTCCCAAGTTTTTGGATGGTAAGCATGCACAATCATAAGATATAACTATGACTTTTCATGATTCAGCTGCCCGGATGGAGAGTACATGGCTCCTGCTTTAACTTGTGAGTTCATGTGAAAGCTAACTGGGAGATGGCAGGATCTCCATTAGGCTTAGGTAAAAACTAAGGATCTGATTTGACACCCTAATTCTACTATTCCATATTGACTAAACTGGGAAAAAGTTGACTTCCTTTCAGAGACTATTTTTGGAAATAAGATATGATTTCTCTCTTAAGGCTAATGGAAAAATCGAATAGGGCAACCTACTTGTCAGCTTCTGTCTCCCAAAGGCTCCATCCGCTGGGGAAACTTAGTCACAAACACTTCAGGTCATGGAGGACATTTTACATTCAAACCACCTTAGAAAGTGTGCCCTAAAATTGTGTCTCCTCACTTCTAGTCTTCACACCCAGGAAGAAAACTGTCTTCTTATGCCAGTTCCAAATGTCCTCCCCTCTTTTCTCTTTTCTTTTCTCTGACTTCTTTCCTGGGTTTTCTGGGCCCCACAATAGAAATTTAAATATTTTACAAATTTACCATGTCATTTATATCTAAACAAGATTTCATGAGGCCTCTTCCTCTTGTCTCCTTCACCATCATCTCAACCACATATTACAGGTATGGAATCTTCTCTATTAAGTGTTTCCTCTATGTTAGGATTTCTGGCATGTACTTTACACATAGCATCTCTATGTTGAGGCCAGAAGCAGCTCATGGGAGGAAAAGGTCTATTTCATCATATTTCATAGATTAGATTTTCACATTTTTTTAATATATATTTATTGTCCATAATGAGTTACATTATTTAGTGGGCAAACCATGCGTTGTTATCCCGAATTCCCCAATTCCCCCCCTCCCCATCCCTGATCAGTTGTATATCCTCCTCTGTGGGCTGTCTGTATTAGTCCTTGTGGCAAGGTATCCTGTATATCTTAGTACTCACCTTCAGAAAGATTAAGTCAACTAGTAACTTAAACTTGAGAGTAGGCTGACTAACTTATATTCATGCAAAGTGGTCCCGTCTTGGTCACCAATTACCATACATCATTTTAGAGCACATTCCGTTACTGTATGAAGAAGGAAGAGACTTTCAGGGGAAAGAAAAACTTGAAAACTAGGATCAGCAAAAAAAGAAGACACAAGTCTGTCTTTCATTCCAGAGGTATAGTTCTACTTTTCCATGGAAAGACATTGCCCTGTTCTGCCTTGTCCTTGGTTCCAGGCACTGTCAGCTGCTCATGAATCATCTGGAAATGCCAGCTTGCCAACAACTCAAGAACTTGGGACTATTGTGTTATTGCACATCTACCATGAAGAATCCCCTAAAACTGTGGAGAGGTGATTTTTGATACTTTGCTTCTCACTGAGACAAAGCAGGGATGTTGCCATCAGCTTTGTAGTTGCTGCACAGAAAGAACCCAAACAAAAGTGGCTTGTGGAGGAATGGGTTTATTTGGCTTATGGACTCGAGGGGAGACTCCATCCTGGCAGGGAAAATGATGGCATGAGCAGAGGGGTGGACATCACCTCCGCCACAGGACTGCAAACAGTGGCAGGAAGGTGTTCCAAATACTGGCAAGGGGAAGCTGGCTTATAACCCCATTAGCCTGTCCCCAACAACACAGATCTAGTGAGGTTCTAATTCCCGAACTGCCATCAGCTGAGGATCAATCACTGAGAACACATTGATTTATTTGTGGGGTACACCTGGATCAAACCATGACAAGGGATATATATGGCCTCAGCTCACTGTGCAGAAAATCCAGGATGAATCCAGTATCATCTCTGAATAACTACTTGTACAATACTGACAAACTTAGCTTTATTGCTTAAGAGAGAGTTTAGTTTCAAACAGAAGCCTGTTTGTGCGGCCTTTCCCAAACATGTAACTTTGGTGATGACCAAAACGCAGGATCTGCTCTGACTTCTGTAAATAAATTTCCAGCTTTGGATCCATCATATACCACAGGAAAAACTCCTATTTCTCAGGCATATAAGATATCACTGCTGATAAATAAGGTAGAACCTGGGAGATTCAGGTTCTACCTGAAAAGAGTTTTCCAAAAGAATCAGTAGATTCTGACTAATGGTTCTTAGGGCATTAACCAGGAACCAAAGTTTTATAGTTTCAGGGCCTGAGGTTGACTCATGTTCCCCTTCACTTCCATTCATTACTGTTGTAGTCAGTTCCACATTGCTGGGATGAACATGCAACCTGACAGTTTCTGAGAGGAAGGTGTTTATTTCAGCTTACAAATCCAGGGGAGCCTCCATTAATGGTGGGAAAAGCTGGCTCCATTTTACAGATCCAGGCAGAGAGAAACCACCAAACAGCCACCACTACATGTAAGCATTAGCTCCCAGAGCCCATACTGCTCACTCCACACCTTAGGGCTGGACTCCAGGATCTGCCCCCAGTGATACCTCCTCCAGCCCGAGGACTGGAGACCCAAGTTACAAGTTTAAGTTTAATGAAACACCTCAGTCTATAGGGCCAAACAGTCACCCTATCACATTTAAACTACCATAATTAGTTACAGTGACTCTTACTGGTAGGCTAATGACATGATGGGGTGATGATATGAAGAAGCAGACACAGCAAGGAGCAGGCAGACCCACCAGATCAAGGGATTTGTAGGGAGAATGGCAGACAGGCCTTTGTTGGCAGAGGAGCTCAACAGATATTTAAGAAAGGCTGATTAGTTTTGATTAAAATTAGTGAGACAGCTCCAGAAGTCTTTGTTATTTAACTACTATTTTGATAGATCATCTTTGGCAAATGCTCATTTGTACATCCTTGTAACTGTGAATGTGCTAACGTATTTGCCAAATTGGTATTTGTATACAAGAGTAAGGACCTCGATTTGAGGAGAGTAACCTGTATTATCCAAGTGGGCCCAAGTTAATTACAGGAGCCTTTGAAAGCACAGACTCCCAGTTGCAAAGTCAGAGAGAGGCTGGAAGACTCCTTTTTCACTCTCGAGATGGAGGAAGGGGTCTCTACAAGCAAGAAAAGGCAATGGTATGCTTTGCCCTTATAGCTTCCAGAATAAACACTGACAGCTTGACACCTGTGAGAATCCTGTGAGTCTTGTAACCTATAACCAGTAAATAATACATTTCTATCTTTTAGCTCACTCCAGTAGTATCAGGACATGACATAAATATGTAGAGTGCTCTGCTGGGCCAGTCCTGGGCTAAATACTAAAGCTACACCAGTCCATATGGTAGACTCAAAAATGTGACTATTAACAGAAGAAGCCTAGAAATTATAATGTCTGAACCCGGTGAAAACTATAGTGTATATGAGCACAGGACACTGAGCAAACTGCTTGTGGAGGAAATTACCTTCGACTGTGTTATCTGAATCATAAAGGTCAACAACTCCTGCATCCAGTTTTCTGTCTACACAATGTGTTCTAAACAAATATAATGTATTTGTGTAACTTCAGTACTTGTTACTGCTGAAATAAAGTAGTACTCAAAAATCAACTTTTAAATGGGTAAATAATCTGCAACATTGCTTAGAAAGATTGCGAAAGGGGACGAGCAGGGTAAATGCCTAATGATGAACTAGGGAAAGATAAGAAGTGACCCGAGCAAGTAAATGCTGAAAATTTGGAAAATTGATTATTTATGAACTGCTACACATAGATATGTAGATTAGATGGTAGATAGAGAGATGGTAAAGAGACGGATGAGTTAGATGCCATAGACAGGTAAAGAGATAAATGGAGAGATAATCAATAGATGATAGGTAGGTAGATGGTGGATGAGAGACCCATGACAAGTAGATAGACAAATGATAAACAGATGACAGGTGATACATGAGAGGATCGATAGGTGATATACGTTGGAAAGATACATGTCAGAGAGATGATAGATAGATAGATATAGATGATCCTTGATACATTAAAGATTATGTCACAAACACCAACAACTGAAACTTGTGGCTTCATTAGTCAACTATAAAAGTGTGTTTTATGTTCAGATTTTATACAAAATACTAAGGTGGTTATCAGATCCTAAGTAATAAACTTCCATCATTTTAAGTTGCAACTAATAGAACCCAATTGACTTAGTTGAAATAACTGATTATTTTAAAAATTAGTTTTATATTTTTATTGTAGTGTTTCAAATAGTCCATGTATCTTTATAGAAATGCATCCTAATTTATGTTAAAATAAATTAGGGAGGAGACAACAACACTTATAGATAGCTTACTTAAATAATTAATTTTCTAGCTGATTTTAATAAAGGACAATTTCCTTTCAAAGATAAATACAGTAACTATTTTTAATGCATAACCATAGTCTTCACTCTGATTATTTCTGTGGATATTGCTTTCATGTATTACATCAATTTAGTTCTCAATCCCATGTCTCTCTACTGCCCATGGGGATTTCTCAATTTCTCCATTATTGATTTTGGGGAATGGGTACTTCATTCTTGGGGGCTCTCCTTTGCATCACAGTGTTTATCTGCCTCTCTGATTTTGACCCATTTAATGGTAGTAGTAACTTCTCCCTACCCACCTCTTTCTCTCTCTCTAGTTTTGATAACCAAAGCTACCTCCAGGCAGTACCAATATTGGGGGAGAGGTTGAAACCTTATTGGCTGAAAATCACTAGCTAGCTTAAATGACTAGTGATCAATGAAAACTTAAACCATAAAAAATAATGTATGTTTGGAGGCAGGAAATTGCCTTATAATTCATGGTTGCAATGTCTTTTATTGACGTGATAAAGAAAAAGGCTTTCATTAACAGAACATGGGGGATTATCTCATTTTGTAACCTATTGTCTATCAATGTAGTACACACAAAACTTTCATTGAAATATCAAACCTATTTCATCTTCACAGCTAGAATTAAAACAAAATTTTAAAAGTACTTGTAATTTCTAGAAAAAATATAATGTTGTTAGTCACTTTTCCATATAAATTTATATGCCCCATTCTAATTAAATCAAAAGATAAGTCTATATGATTATAAAAGGCAATCAATATACCACAAAATTATTCAGCTATTATTTCACCAAGAGTAAGGATTTTACAGAAATTCACAATATAGTAGGTGTAGTGAAAATTAGAAAGATGAAAAAATTTAGTCCTTTGTTATGAAATAAAGCTTGATGAATAAATTCCTGGGATGTAAGGTCCATAGCATCACATAAAATACTAATGATACACATTCTACTTTAACATTTATGAATTTACTTGGAAATTTTTAGTTTCTAGAAAGGAAACAGTTTGAGGAGAAGGGAGGAAATAGGGATTAGAAAAAACTACTCAATTATGGGACCTTTGTATTATTGCCATATCCATGTAACTCTGGGATTTATTTGCAACACTTTTAATGACAATGGTTTGAACAGTGACTTGTGTTTGATATTTTAAAGGAAATATAATTTTGAAATCTCTGAATCATTTTAAAGTGGAGTAGCATATTGTGAAGATGAAAGATATCATCGTATAAAATTTAAAACTGATTCAAATCTCTAAAGACATATAAAAAGCAGAGCTGACAGGTTCCTGTGGTTAACCTCTGTTAAGCCTGTGGGAAAAGATGGAGAAAGCATCCTTGGCTCTTTGCGCAGATGATGGATTAGAGGAGGGACGACATGCATGAGGCCCATGGAAAGCTGATGAAGCCCCCCTGTTTCACAACCGCACGCCCTAGGGCTTTGCAATAGATTCAGCATCTCTATCAGTTACCATTTCTGGTGCTGTGAAGTTAGCAAGTTAGCATTGGCTGGAGAAAAAAAATCCCTGAAATATTACTAATATACATCAGCAACTCCAATTTATGACCTTAGCTGAGATACAGACCCTTTAAAAATCATTCTTCTCTACCACTGTCACCGGATACTTCAAGTGGAGCATGCTTCTGTAAGGACCTGGGTCAAATTCAAGTGTGCTCATTCCTGAGCTCACCTGTGATGCAAAATCCTAGATTTCAGGAAACAGTGGTATGTTTAATGTATGCTAATCTCGCTTCTAGAGAGTGTCTGCATTTGAATACCCCATTTTTAAATTACTGTATGAATTCACATGGTCTAATGTACAGAAACAACAGAGCTCAGAGTACAGCACACACGTGTGCACACATACACCCGCATACACAAGCGTGCAGAGACACACACACAAGAAGGTTACATGCTCTTTTTCTGTTAGGCTGTTAGGAGGTTGAATTACATTTACCAAGCTAGTGGATAGGTTGGCGATTGAAATCACACTGCTCCCTGCTTCTCAAAATGCTGGTATGAGGGTCGTTTTTTGTGATTGGTTATCCCTGGAGAGCAGAGGGAGGAAACGCTGTGTCCAAACGCACCTGAGCTGGCTGCTCGATCAATGGTCAGTAGCAGCAGGGCTCTGCTTAATGAAGCTTTTCGGTGTCACCGCCTCGCTCCCAACAGTGGGCAGAGCTGGTCCCCATGCACAGGAAGCAGAATCTACGGGAAGACAAAATAATTGCTTCATTTTGTGGTACAAAGATAGGGATCTGATTTTTGTGTACATGAGAGGGAGCTTTACATCCTTCACTGGAAGAGAGCCTCGCACAGAACAAACCTGACATTGATGGTGCCCGCCGCTGCCTCAGAACTCCAGGGCCTTGCCAGCAGGGCTCTGCAGTGGGAATCATGGGCTCTGTGGGTAAACACTTCCCCAGAAGCATGCTGTCTCAGCTACTGAGAGCAAATTGTTGTTTTCATTTGTGCTTTTCCATGACACAGTGTTTTGACAAATCAGCAGAAACAGGGGAAACCCCTACTGATGTGATTTGCACCTAATTTATCTCCTTATTGCCTCATTATTTTGGGGGACCCTCAGCAGGGCACCCCCTCCTGAATGCTGAAGCCGACATGCTCTTGAGGGGTGGGAGAGAACAGAAGTGGAAGGTGTAACTCAGCATCCTTGCCATGGTTAAGTTTCTTGAATGTCCTTTCTTGCCTTTGGGCCAACAGGCAAAGTTACTGGCAGTTACTTCCTTTTCAAGACTTTTTTTTTCCCTAAATGTCACTAAGATATAATTTAAAATAATGCACCATTTCTCTGAAGCATTAAGACAGGAAGCCTAAAAATGCTTTGTACATAAGTTTTCCAGTTCTCCATTGGAAATGTCTTGAATCTGGACCAGGTAGAATAATGCACGCTGTTTGCTGGTAACTCAGTGCTTGGCATCATTATGCCTATCAGGTAAGATGCCCCCAATGGAAACACTGTCTCCTCACTGTCGCAGGCTCTGAGGCTCCAAGCACCACTGATGTAATAGAAGAGCAGAGAAATGCCCTGGTCCTGAGTAGGAAAAGGATAAGTGCTAATGGATGGTCATCCAACTTGCATTGGTTCAATGCACAATCAGTACTTTTCAGTCATTCTCTTACGTACTTGTTTTGGTGCTGAGGGCTGAAGCTAGGGCCCTGCACATGCCTGGCAAGCGCTCTACCACTGAGCAACATCCCCACACCCCATTATTCTAAATGAAACGAGACCTTTTCAAAACATTTAAAATTTTAAAACTTATTCTTGCTGTGTGAATGGAAGCGTATGGCGTGTACAGAGGGTATGCAGACCATAGCACACATGTGGGTGTTAGAGGACGGTCTAGGGGTGTTTGTCCTCTCTATCTGCCTTCTTTTGAGTCAGGGTCTTGTTTAGGCCGCTGCATGGGCACCCATCTAGCCCATGAGCTTCCAGACCCTTCAGGTTCCTCTTGCCATTGCCACAGGTATATTGGAATCACAGATGGATGCACCACTTCACACTCAGATTTACATGGGTGCTGGGGGTTGACCTGGAGCCAGAGGCTTATAAGCAAGTACCTTTAACCACTCAGCAATGTCCCCAACCCTCTTTCTTATTTTCCATACAAATGTTCATTCTGATCACTTAATGAATAGGAGACCATTTCTTCACCATATCTACGCTGTGTGTCCATGAGAAAGTTAATATTTTAAGGTTCCTTTGCCTAATCTTGTTACAATTTTCAATAATATTCACAACTATTTAGTGAAGCCATTATGATGATCTTTAGAAATAAATATATAAGATATGCCTAGACATCATTATGCCTGTCAGAAAAGATGCCCCAAAGGATAAAAATAAAATAAAAACAAACTTTATTTTGCTCTCTCTTTGAGCATAATACCAGAGGTTCGCATTCTGTGGAAGAGCTTTCTTCTTACTCCCTTTTCTCACCAGCAAATTCAGCCATCTCTTGTCACTCATGAATCAGCATCTTCTTCCACTCTGCCCGCTGAGCTGATCTTCATTCTTGCCATTTTCTTAATGTTTTCTATCAATAAATGATCAACGAGAGGGAGAGAATATAAGGATAAAGTCACATGTCATCCATATAGTTCGTTTTTAATGCAGCTCTGGATTTTCTGTTGCCCTGTAGTCAGCAGATGACAGGGTTGTGTGAGATGTGGAACAGAAGAGCTAAAATAGCATTGTCAGTGGCCCCAAAGAACCTCTTCTTCTTCAAGGTCTCTGTGATTGCTAAATGGGATGGGGGCAATGACGCCATCCTGGTAAAAATGTTAGGAAAATGCATGCCTATGGGTATTTATCCACTGCAGGTGCTCTGCAAACCCTGCGGGTAGAGCGGGGACAGTGAGGGTGTCTCTGCTGCCAGGGAAGACAGAGTATTCGGATACAAGAATATTTTACCAGGGAGACACATAACACACTGAAAGGGTGTGTATCAGATAGGAATGTCAGCAAAGCCAGGTTAACTGAGAAATGTTTGGTCAGCCCTGTTCTAAGTGGTTTATAACTACAACATATACAGAAATAAATTTTGTTTTGATTAGATCTAGAAGCCACGCAACATTAAGTAGAGAGGTGTCTCCTGTTGACTCATTGTGCTCCATTTTGATCAAAAACTATCACTAAAACAGCTTCATGTCTCAAATAGATACATAGATATTCTTGGATGTGAAGAAAAGAGAGCATTTCCTTATATGATTGCGGTGCAAACAAACATTTCAGTTGGCTGAAGTTAAATAAGTGATAGACAAAATTGTCAATATCAACAAATAAAACATTTGTATCAAGCAGAGTAGTCAGAATTTATTGTCAGTTTCCATTCTTTCTCCCATCATGCACTCAAACAATATGTGGGTGTCTTTCTTCTGGGCACTCATTTCTCTACAACTCAGTTTGACAAAATTGCAAAATTCTACTTCTTCTGTGTATTTTCCCCTTCCCTGTTCTACTAGCCTGTGCATTTCCTTCTGGTTGTCTTTCACTGGAGTCCACTTAGAAGATGCATTTTTATAACAAAATAACCTATAATTTTAGTAGCTGATTTCCTTTAGGTAGTAGATAATAGCACAAAAAACAGATGAGCCTTCTGTGAGGGGCCACTCTTACCAGCTCTCCATCCTCTGGAACTATGTGGTACTGAAGCCATGCCCAGGATCACCTCTTTCATCCAGAGAAACCTACAGCTCCTGACCTCTGCTGCTGTGAATGTCTAGGCCTGATGCCCAGGGCTCCTCTGTGGCTAGGCAGGTGGTGCCTGCAGAAATCTGCCTAATAATCATGCATGCAGGGCACGTGAGGAGGTAGACACCCCAGGCCCTGAACAGTGCAGCCCAGTGCAGGACAGGACAGTGTCAAATGCTTCTCTCTTACACGCTGCAACAGTCAGTTCTGGAAGTCCGAGCAGGATTGAGCTCCAAATTGCCTCAGTGACCCTGGACTGAAGAAGTGTTCTTGGTCTGCCCTCTCTTCCTTTCCTGTCACACATTTTTGTGTGACATTCTCATTCCATTCCAAAATGGACCACCTGCATGCCATCCTTGTCTCAAACTGCTTTTAGACCAGGGTGCCCAGATAATGTATTTATATGATTCACGCTCACACTTGAATGACAAGGGAAGACTTAAAGAAGATTACAGAGTGTGGTATGTATATTTTTTAAACAAATAGAAAGTCGGTGAGGTCAGGGATACCAGCAGAAGGGTGAGTGACATAAGTTTAGGGGGAACCCTTAACTGACACAGCAGCGAGAACTATCTGTTTGAAAGTCTGTGGGCAAGAGGTTCTGTACATGGCTCATGAGCAGGTGCCAGGTCTCTGAGGCAGCTGAAGGATGTGTTTCCCAGGAAGGGAAGGAGCATCCATCCAGCAGGAGCACGGCGAGTGAGAGGAATGATCCGAGGCCATACTGCCCTTCTGGCTTTTTCGGGCCATGATAGTTTGCATTGTATACGAAATACAACTAGTATAAATGGAAAAATTTTAAGAACTCTAAATAGAAAAGGTTAAAATTATATTTATTGTGGTTAATTCATAATGATTGTGGCATGGTGCTGCAGTTACCTTCTCATTGCTGGTCAAACGCCCAACCAGAAGCAGCTTATGGAAAGAAAGGGTCTATTTCAGAATCACAGGATCCAGGGAAAACACCATAAATGGCAGAAGCAGCTGGCTCACTTCCATAGATCAAAGCAAAGAGTCATCACCGAACAACCAGAAAACACAAACAGAACTCCAACTGTTCCATACACTTTAGGGCTAGATTTAAACCCACCCCAGTTATATACCTCCTCCCCAGCAGAGCCTCCTCATCTGCTAGAGTCTCGACTTGCAAGGTCAATGTTAATGAAAATGCCTGAGTCTATGGGGCCATACATTCAAAACACCTCACATGGAAAACTGCAGAAAGATAAGAATGAACACACATATTGCACTGGGAGATTTAGGTGACTGATGACAGTAGTTTAAGACGTGGACCTCAGGAAAGGAGCAGAAAAAAAAAACCCTCACAAGTCAGGCTTCCACTCCTAGGCAACCTTTGGATTAGAGTAGGTGGGCAGAGTAACCAGTAGGTTTTTAAAAATATTTTATTTATTTATTTGAGAGAGAGAGAAGAGAGAGAGAGAGAGAGAGAGAGAAGAGAGAGAGAGAGAGAGAGAGAGAGAGAGAGAGAGAGAGAGAGAGAGGGAAGAATGCACACACCAGTGTTTCCCGACACTGCAATTGAACTCCAGATACATGAGCCACTTGTGTATCTGGCCCCACTTGGGTACTGGAGAATCGAACCCAGGCCTACAATCCTTGCAAGCAAGTGCCTCCAACCACTGAACCATCTCTCCAGTGCCCCTTCATGTTTTAAGGTAGGAATAGTACCTAGTGTCCTTTCCTGTTCTGGGACTGCCGGGTCCACATTAAATGCAGTAGGGGTCTCTAGTATCTTACTTTTGAAAGGCTGTGTGCGTTTAAGATATATTGCTAATGAAATGTTCTTTTGTGAAAGCATAATTTTATAACTGGTCCATTTACATCATGCCAAACTTGGTATGATGCTGGCACAAAGGAAGTTGCTGCACACAGCACCAAAGTAGAGTGTCGTGCCCTTGTCTGTAGGAACAGGAGGAGCGCTCTGTTCACAAAGCAGGGACAGGAGTTTGGTGTTCTAGCTGAAAAACAACATGTAGTTCATAAATGTTAGCACAGAGAAAAAAACATTCTCCTTCTATAGAAAATAATGGCACAGTTAGAAATGTTTTAAAAATTGTGACATAACAGATTGGAAGAACTTTGTTAGTTATTTGCTGCACATGAACAGATTGATAACAGAGCACAAATATCACCACGTTAAAGGAAGCTGTTTATGGCAGCTCATCTAGGTACATATTTTCAAATTCGTTTGCTGAGTCCTTTCTGGGAAACTTACCAATTCAATTTCATTTCTATTCGTTGGATAACAAGATCGTTTTGTTGTATGTGATTTTTCAAAGTTTGTTTTCAAGCATTTTCTCTTCCCTGTTTTGCCTTTGAAACAACCAGAAATGACTTACTTTCCCTTCTCTGAAATACACAAGACTTGAGTAGTGTGCAGGGCCAAGATCCCAAGGGAAATGAGGAGTAAGAGCAGTTAGGACTCCAGCGATGGGGCCGAGGAGGTGGGGAAGACAATTCTGCCATGGGAGAGACAGGCTGTTTAGAATATAGTTGGCAGGGTCAAAAGACTGATTATTTACAGTGGGGATAAACCAACATTATTAAAAGCTATTGGCAGGTAAAAGTTAACATTTGAAAAAATAAAAACATGTGGTATTGGAACTAGAGACATTGGCGTATCCTCATATTTAAATATATATATATATATATCATAAATAGATATGAGTGTAACACACACACACACACACACACACAAGATTTTCTACCTCTACCAATCCCAACAGAAATGAGAATACCTATATCCATTTGTTTTTCTTTTTGTTATGAAAATGTACTCTACATGTGAATAGGACCAGTGTCATATTTATGTACTTCACACCATATGCACAGACCGAATCCAAACCGCCCTTGACGTGCTCCCTACTAAACACTCCTCACAAGCAATAGCAATCACTACTCTTCTTCAAGGTCAAGCTGTTGCGCTCATATATTAGAAGCAGAACAATATTCAGCTTAACATAATACCTTCAGTTCAAGCCATGTTACTGGAAAAGAGAGTATTATTTATCAAGATGAATAATAAACGTGCTGTATATCCATACATATTTTTTCAGTCTGTTCATCTATCTGTTGATGAGCTTGAGACAAGCTGTAGGGTCCTCACTGACTGACTGAATGAACAACTGATGCTTAAAAACTATTGAGAATACACATCAAAGCTTATGTAAAAAATAGATATCTGTTCACATACTGTGATAAATACTAAGAAATAAAACATAAGTTTGAAGAAGGTAGAAAGTAATTCCTGAGAGTAGAATATTAACAAATACATGTAAAAGGGAGATGGAATTGGAAAGTCACTCTTTGCCAATCATTAGTCCTATTTTTTAAAAAGGAAAGGGTATTCAATGGATGCTCAAACCATTTTCCTAAAAAAAAAAAAAACACATTTACACATTCACAAAGTATGTTATAAATAAAAATAACTTGTAGTTAAAGTCAGTAACCATACGGGATGATCAACACGGAAATCACTGGTAATAGAAATTGACAGTTTTGCCTCATGTTACGTTGCACTGTGGTAAACTCAGCATCGCTTCTGTGATGGAGCCGCCAGAATCTCATCATGAGGAAATGCCAGACTCTCCCAAAGTGAAGGGCATTGCACAAAATAACTGGCTTGTACTTTTCAAACTGTCAAGGTCATGAAAGGCTGAGGAGCTGCTCTAAATTGAAGGTGAATAAAGAGATATGACAATTAAATACATTCGATCCTTTGTTTCATTCTGGATTGAAAAAACTCAGAAAAATAGAATGAAAGGAAACAAGTTTGAATATTACACATAAGATAGATTTGTATCGAGTAAATGTTGGCTTATTAATTATGGTTCTGTGGGGGGTAGGAGAGGGTCTCTGTGTGTTTGGAGCTCCCCTTCAGTTGACTCGGAAATCAAAGAGGGAAAAATACAGCAATGTGCAATCTGGCTCAAGATTCTAGGGGTTCCTTGACTCGGTCTTTCGATCTTTGTACATGTTTGGATTTGTTTTTAAATTAAAAGTTCTAAAAGCACTGAACAAACTAAAACCAAAAATAGTCATTTTAATGAAAAAAAACCTTATGTTTTATATAGTAAAAACTACAAAAGTGCATATTGGACTAACTTAACTGATACAGCCATCCTCTGCTATCTGTCTTCCTAATGTGATTGGGGTCAGCATCGAATCGGTGTCAGTCCATGTATGTTTGAACTTATTAAAGTATGCACATTTTTAAAGCTTCATTTTTAAAGGTAAAAGCACCAGACTATTGACTTGGAGCTCATTAAGAGTAAGAAGTACTATAGACTTTAGGGAAAAGATTGAAAAATCAATCCCTTTTTATTAATGATAGCATGAGGAAAAAATAATTTATTCAAACAATGCCCTATTCAGATATCTAAAGTTATTCCTTCACCAATTCTTCGTCCACTATGTACCATGGGTCAATAAATATCTTCATGGCAAAACTGAATCCATACTCACAGTTCTTTATAAACAACTGTGTTTGTTGCGCTACAGTAAATTCTCCAAGCTGAAGTTGTTATGCCAAAGTAAATGCAAGTATTTATGTAAAAATTATACTATATTAATTACTTTTTACTTAAACTTATTTGAACTGATATTTAAAAACATAAGAATTATAGATATTAATAGACTACAATGTGATGTTTCCATACATAACTACATTGTCTACTATTCAAATCTGGTTAAAAATACCTATCTTGCCTGGCGTGGTGGTGCACGCCTTTAATCCCAGCACTTGAGAAGCAGAGGTAGGAGGATCACCATAAGTTCAAGGCCACTCTGAGACTACATAGTGAATTACAGATCAGTTGGGCTAGAGTGAGACCCTATCATAAAAATTATAAATAAATAAATAATCCCCTCCAACATTTATAAATTCTTTGTGGTAAAATTTTTCTAATAAAAATTTTATTAATATGCAAAAAATTAAATTTCATTATGGCGTTTTGCAAACTTTTTGTTTCCCTTACGCCATCTTTTCCTCCTATTTCTCTCTCCCCGTACCCTCTCTCCAAGCAGTGTCCCTTGCACTTCCATGTTACAAGAGCCCTCTGTCCCACTTAGACTTTCTCTAACCCTCGTGCTCCCTTTCATATTCTCCTACGTTAGAGCCTGTACTGTCGCTCACATCCCCGAATTTCATACGTCAAAATACATACAAAGTTAAGATTCACCTATCAAAGAGAACATGCAATTTTTATCTTTCTGAGTCTGGGTTACCTCACGTAGTATGATTGTTTCCAGGTCCATTCATTTTCCTGTAAATTTCATGAGTTTGTTTTTCTTTATACCCAAGTATAATTCCATTGTGTATATATACCACAACTTTATTATGGAGTCAGATGGGAACATAGGCTGATTCAACTTCTTGAGTATTATGAATAAAGCAGCAGTAAAACTGATGTGTAAACATCTCTGTGGTAAGATTTACAGTACTTTGGGTACAGGATTTACAGTGGTTTTATAACTGGGTCATATGATAGTTTGAGTTTTAGGTTTTTGAGAAAACTCCCTGAGTTCCATAGTGGCTACACCAGGTTATACACCTACCAACAGCAGTGTTAGTAGTGTGTGTGCCCTTTCTCACATCCTCACCAGCACTTGCTGTTGTTTTCTTTGTGATGGTTATTCGACTGGGATGAGGTGTGATCCTAAAGTAGTTTTCTCTGTCGAGGTCTTTTATATTGCCAGTGAGTTTTATTACTAGATACTTTTATTTTCTTGGGACTATTGTGAATGAAATATCATTAATAATTCTTTGTCAGAAGGTTCATTATTGGAATTTATGAAAGCTTGATTTGGGGGCCTGAAAATCAGGTACAAAAGTGCTTAACTCTAAGAGTTTTCTGGTAGATTCTAGAACCTTTTAAGTACAGAATCATCTCATCTGTGAATAGGGATAGTTTCACTTCTTCCTTTCCTAATTTTATCCCTTTATCCCTTTCTCTTATATCACTCTAAGTAAGACTTCAAAATATATTGACTAAGAATGGAAATAGATGATACCCTTGTCTCATGTCAGATTTGAGAGGAAATGTTTTAGTTTTTCTCTATTTACTATAATGCTGACAATATATTTGTTACATATAGCTTGTATTATTTTGAGATATGTTCTGTTTATTCATATTTTTTCTAGGTCTTTCATTGATAAGACATGTTATCAAAGGCAGAAATCTATTAAGATCAATACATAGTTTCTGAACGCAAGTTTATATGGCTTACTGAAATTTATTGATTTACATATGTTAAATCAATTTGCCTGCCTAAGATGAAACTGACATGTTCTTGATATATGATTACTGTGATGGTTAAGTTTTGTTGTCAACTTGACCTGTTTAGTAATCTTGGATGGGTCTCTAAAGTTGTTTACAGGAAGGTAGCCCTCTCAGTAAGGGGCAGATGTAAGGAAACTCAGGGGTACCAGAAACAAACATTCCTTCCTGGGAAGGCAGTGCAGGAAGGAAATCCCAGAGACTCAGGGCATCAGTAAATGTGGGGAAAGGTTGCAAAACCCCTCACTAAGGAAATATAAAGGGGAAAGAAATCTCTCTCCTTCCCCTGCCTGTTTGCTGGTGTGCTGTGGTGTTGGTGATGACTTTTCTCTCTCTCTCCCTCTCTTTCTCTCTGCTTGGACCTGTGAAAGGGATCCAGCCTCGTTCACTATTATGGAACTCCTCCTGTATCTGTAGCTTTAATAAATCCTTTCCTCTCATAACTATGCTTGGCTTGGAGGTTGATCCCAGTGGCATGTGGCTGACTATGACAATCATCTTAATGTGATCTTGAATTCAGTTTGCAAGTATTTTGTTCAGAATTTTTGGCACCCAGGTTCATCAGGTAAATTGGCCTGTAGTTTTATTTCTTTTCTGTTATATCTTTATCCAGTTTTTCTAGCAGGATAATACCGGGTTCATAAAGTAAGTATGGTAGTGTTACCTCCTTTTATACTTTTGAAAGACCCCGCAAGGCTTTTCTCGGGAGACCGTACCCCAGGACTCAATCACACCAGCAGATGCAAAAGCAAGAGGAGTTTTATTCTTCGGCTGCGCAGTCGGGCTCCCCAAACAAACAGATGAATGTCCAGGCAGGAGAGCCCAGAAGAACAAAGGAACAGGGTATATATAGACAAAAACCACAAAATTATAATACAGCTCAGACTACAGGGCGTGTTGCATCTCCATTGGCTCTTTGTCTGTACCTATATACTCCTGATTGGTTACCTCTTTGGAGCCTAAAATTTGCATTGATATCTCATTCTGGGGCCAGCCCACATTCCAGGACAGCCATACGCTACCTTAATGGTGTCTTTGGTTTTCTGCTCATTTCCTGGAATTTATTACTAAGTCCTTGTCAGAAAGGGAGGGGGTGAATGCTTTCCCATATTTGGTCATTCTTTGCAACTTGGAGTCAGTTCTTAGAAAATGGAGTCAGCTTTACAAAATGGAGTCACCTTTACAAAATGGATTCTTCACTTTGTGGAACAGTTTGAGAATTATAGATATTAAAAGTTTAATAGAATTAAACGTCCTTAAAAGTTTAATAGAATTCAGCATTGACTCCATCTGGTCCTGGGCTTCTTTTGTGGGGAGAATTTTAACTATTATTTTAATCACAATGTTATGGGTCTGTTTAAATGATTTATACCTTCTAGCTTTAATGTAGGTTGCGATGGATTTAGAAATTTATTCATTTCCTCTAGATTTTCCAACTTTTTAACATCTTATTTATTTGCAGACAGAGAGAGTGAGAAAGAGAGAGGGAGAGAGAAGGGAGAAGAAAGAAGAGAGACTGGGCACACTAGTGCTTCTGGCCACTGCAAATGAACTCAGACATATGTGCCACTTTGTGCATATAGCTTTATGTGGTTACTGGGGAATCAAACCCCGGTTGTCAGGCCTTGCAGGTAAGCACTTTAACTACTGAGCCATCTCTCCAGCCCTCTAGATTTTCCAACTTTTTGAAATATAAATATTCAGGCATTGCCCAAATGATCTCTTTTATTTTATTGGGTTTTAGCAATAGGATTAGGTGGATTGTCTATCATGCTTTTATGCCAATGCTGCTGGTTTGGGAACTACTTCTCAGTAATGTATCTTGAATGTGGATAATGTAATACATCCAGCTTTGTTCTATCAAGCTTTTGCTCAAGACTGCTTTGAATATAAAGATCTTTTTGCTTCCATGTGAAAGATTTCTTTTTCTACTAGTTCTGCAGTTTGATGACAATTACAATGAATTTGTAGTTGTCTTGGTAGGACATTTTAAACAAACTAATACTAATACAAGATTACATAGTCTTTACAATTTTTATTGCCTACTTTGATTTCATTCAGTAGTGTTTTGTTTCATTCACTAGTATTTTTTTGTAGTTGTGGCTGCAGAGATCTTTTCATGTTTTTTAGTAACATGAAATAATCCCTTGGTTATATTTTTAAAAATATTTTCAATTTTATTCGTATTACTATCATGATTTCTATTCCATCTAATTTGTTGTAGTGTATTAGTCAGGGTTCTCTAGAGGAACAAAGCTGATAGACATAATTGTAGTAAAAGGGGGATTTATTGGATTAGTTCACACCGGTCCCACAATAGCCATCTGCAAGCCTGAGAGTCAAGGAACTGGTAGCCACTCAGTCCACACTGCTGGATGCCTCAGCAGTCCCAATCCAGCACTGAAAGCCTTCTTGGGGAGTTGCTGGTCTTTAGTCCAGGCTGGAAGATTGAGGAAGCTTCGTTTCAATGCTAACACATGCATAACAAGCACCAGCATCTAGGCAGGAGGGGAGAAACATTTCCTTCCCTTTTTATAGCCTTAGGGTCTTGCAACTCTTTCCCAGACTTGACTTTCAGAGTCTCTGGAATTTCCTTCCTGTACTGCCCTCAGAGGAAGGGATGCTTGTTTCTAGCTAACATGACTTCCTGAATCCCCTGAGCCACCTTCTCTCTACAATTCTGAGGAAATCTACTACACAACATTTAAGATTACTGTGGATTGCTAACAGGTCAAGTTGACAACAAAACTTAACCATCACATGTGGCATACTGAAAAAGAGATTGATACAAATCCTGCTTCTTTTCTGAGCTTCTAACTTACTATTCTGTTAGGCTTCTGAATCTTATTTATTCATGGCTTTTCTCATGTAGGGATTTTGGATTTGATAGTGTGACTTTTGTTTGTTTTGAGGTTATGTGATTTTTTTAGCCTTTATTCTATCAGTTTTATGTATTAGATTATTGTTTTGCATATGTAAAGACAATAAGGCATCTGTGGCATGTTACTGTCTTAAAGTCTTTTATCAGACAGAACAGCTATTTTTGTTTTTGGTTTCTGTTTGCTTAGAGTATCATTTTTCACTTTTGTAGACAGTAGATTGTCAGGTGTTGTTTTCTTATTGTTCAAATTTAAAATTGATTTTAAGTCCAAACACCCAGTTTGTATCTTTTCTTCATATGTCTGTGTGGTATGCGTGTATGTGGTTATGGTCCTATATGTGTGTGGGTACACATCATGTGTTTGTATGTCTGTGAGGGTAAGAGTGATGCCAGGTATCTTTCTCAGTCACGCTTCACCCTTTAGTAAGCTATTGTATCACCATGTATGATGTGTATGAGTGTCAGATGTTATGCATGACATGTGGATGTCAGAGGAAACCTTGCGGTGTCTGTCATTTCTCTCCACTCTAAATGAGACAGGGTTTCCCTTGTTATTTTGATTTTGCCATTTCACTTCATGAGCACCAGTCTTCTGAGCTAGCATTTGAACTTCTGGATTCTCATGGCTCCACTTCTCATTGCCATAAGAATGTTGGGATCACAGATACATTCGTCACTTTATATTTGGCTTTATGTGGGTGCTGGGAAATTGAACCTGGGGATGTAGGCAAATGCCTTTAACCACTGATTGATCTCTCCAGTCCCTCTGCCTCCCCCCCCCTTTTGTTGAGATACGGTTTTTGCAGAGCTTACCAGCTAGACTAAGTAGCTATTAAGGCCTAGGTTGTTTCCAGTTTTCACTGCCCCAAAACTGAGATTTAAATGCATAGCACTAACCCTAGCCTTTACCCGGGTACCGGGGATCCTCATACTTGTGCAGCAAGAATTTTACACACTGAGTCTCTCTACCAGCCCTGTATCTTTCACTTAGATAATTTAGTACATTTACATTTATTTCTTATTATTATTGGGTGTGGTACTACAAATTGAACCAAGTACATTTGTGCATGCTAGGCTAGTACTTTATTACTGAATTAACCTCAGTACTTAAAATCAATATTGATAGGCAAAGCCTTATCTTATCCTTTGGCTGATTTTCTCCTACTTGTTTTGAATAATCTTTGTTCTTCTTCCTTATCTTTGTGGTTTGAATTACTGTGCCCATCATAATGCTGGATTTCACCTTCTATTTCTCTTTTGTACATCTCTTCTGGTGGGATTCCTTTACACACTTTCATGATGGAAGTTATCATTCTTCCACTTCTGAAGAAATCCCATAAAACTGTTTTATGTTGGTGGCCATGAATCCTGGTTAAGTTTCTACTTCGCCATTTCATGCTAGATAGTGATCTTGGATGTCAGTTATTTCATGTATCATTTCATTCCCTCTTGGCCTAGAGGATTTCTGCACAGAAAATTGCCTTTTAGTTTCATGGGTATACCTTCAAATGTAACAGTGCATTTCCCTATCAGATTATAAATTTCTTTTGTCTTTTTCATAGCATAGCTATGATATGCTGTGATGTTCCTTCTAGTCATGTCTTTTCTTTTTGTTTGCAAGCAGAGAGAGAGAGAGAATGAGAGAGAGTGAGAGAGACAAAGAGAGGAGAATGGATACGCTAGGGCCTCTAGCCACGGAAACGAACACCAGATGCATGTGCCACTTTGTGCATCTGGAATTTAATGGGTACTGGGGAATCAAACTCAAGTTGTTAGACATTGCAGGCAAGAACCTTAACCACTGAGTCATCTCTCTGGCCCTCTTTGGTTATGTCTCCCTAGTTGCATTCCATACCTTCCCTAAGCTTAGAAAAACTTTCTGCTGTTATCTTATTAAATTTTTGGCACCTTTAACTCTGCTTCCTTTTCTTTGGGTATCCCAAAGTTGTGGACATTTGTTCATTTAATGGTGTTCCAAAGATCTTTAATACTCTCTTCTTTCATTCTCATTTATTCCTTTTTTTCATTTTTCTTCCCTCTTCTTTGTTTCAAAATACTTTTCTAGTTCACATATTTTTTCTTCCACTTGATCTAGTCATGTTGAAGCTTTCAACCAATTTTTCTAAAAATCAATTTGAATTTTCCAAGATTTTTCATTGGTTCCTTTCAAATTTTATTTTTAGTTTCTTATGCATGTCATATACTTATTTCCAAATTTCACTGAACTGTTTACATTTCTTGTACTTCACTGAGCTCTTTTATAAGAGTATTATAGTTCTTATCAGGTGCTTCATTGACTTATTTGAGCCGACTGCTAGAGAATTATGATCCTTTGGAAGTGTTTTCTCCCCCCTACTTCTGGTGTTTCTATATTAAGATTTGGACTTTTGATGACTCAGGAATCTATAATTTTTATATAACAGCCATTTTAGACTTTGTTTTGAAGATGTTTTGAAATGTCAGTTTACACAATGTTGATTTAAATTTTAAATATTTATGTATAAGGAGAGAAAGAGAAAGAATGGGTGTACCAGGGGATCTTGCCCCTGTAAATGATCTCTAGTATAATGTGCTACTTTGTGCATCTGGCTTTATGTGGGTACTGGGGAATCAAACCTGGGCCATCAGGCTTTATAAACAAATGCCTTGAATGCTGAACTTTCTCTCCAGCCCCTGGCTTAGATTTTAGCTGGGAACTACAATGCAGTCAGTTGCTTCTTTTGTTGACACTGTGTGTGCACAGTCCAATTATGTCCAGGTGGAGAGACTCTTGTTTCTGTGGGCCATGCAAGATAGGGAACAGCCCAGAAGTTCGGGCATGTTAGCTGTGGAAAGCAGTAGGGACGAGGTATTTATGGTGTGGCCCCTGTCAGGGGAAGTAGGATTCGTCAATCACTCTTCATTTTTAGCTGTTACCAACATGGGCCTCTGCCATAACAGTCCCAGAAGTGGTAACTGCCTTGAAGCACCCATCCTGCATCTATGCTTCCCGGGAAGAGGACGTGGTGGAAACTGCAATACTGTCTCACTGACACTCCCAGTCCTAACCAGAGCAAGAGCCACCTGGCCCTTTCTGCTGCTGCTTTCAGTATGAAGGGACCTCAACTGGCCCAGCCAAAACAGTTATACAATGGTCAGATCATGTCTCCCAATGCCTTCAATTATAGGGCATATCTGGGAATGGGCAAAAGCAGCACAGAGTATAGACAGGCATTCTCCCTAAATCTCCTTTGGTAGTGGGCACACAAGAGCTGGATGACAGTTCAAACTCCAGCCTTGCTCACAGCCACTTCCATATACCCGTGATCAGGATAGCAGCAGAAGCAGGGTCTTCTCTGCCCCATCCTGTCAGTAATACCTGTTGCATGGGACAGGGTATTAGGAACTGCATGAATTCAATCCCACATATTGGTAGCCATGTGTGATGGCTAAATTTTGTTGTCAATTTGAGCTTTTTAGTAATCTTGGGTGTCTCTGAGGTTGGAAGGTGGCCCTCTCAGTAGGGGGCAGGATGTAAGGAGGCTCAGGGAAGCTAGAAACAAACATCCCTTCCTGGGAGGGCAGTGTAGGAGGTAAATTCCAGAAACCCTGGAAGTCAATGTCTCTGTCTTGCTTCCCCTGCCTGTTTGCTAGTGTGCATGCAGTGTTGGTAATGGCTTCTCTCTCTTTCTGCTTGGACCTGTGAAAGGGGACCAGCCTCTTTTGTCATTATGGAATTTCCCCTGGATCTGTAGCTTCAATAAATCCCTTCCTCCTATAACTGTGCCTGGTTTGGAGGTCCATCCCAGCTGTATGTGGCTGACTACACCAAGTCAATGGTCTCAGAGAGCAAGATCCCCTATTTTCTGTGTCTCTATGAAGATACGCACCTTGTTACAATACCCACTCCTGCAGTGAATTCACCTGGTAGGTCTGAGTCAGCTACTTCATCTTCATCTCATGGTTACCCACAGAGCCACTGACATGCAGTATCTGAAAGGGTCTTAAGTCTTTCAATAGAGCAGTCCAAATTGAGATTGTTATTCCCTATGAGGACTCTTGGCTTTAGCACCCTGAGGCTTCAATGGAAGGTAACTTAAGATCCTTTCTCAAAAATAGGTTCTTGTACAGATTTCCAGTTATTGATTCACATAGGCTGCCAAGCTGTGAGGACTGTGCCACTTTCCAGTAGTGAACAATGTACTAAAGGGAGTATAGTAGGACTCTTACGCTTGGCCTTGCCTAGGGTAGACAAGATCCTTTTTTCCCAGCTGCAGAGCCAGGAAGGTAGATGCTAGAGTATTTCATTTCTCTTACTATGCTGTGCTCTAGGTCTTTCTCTCTTCTACTTATTTCCAGGGTCCTCCCAGGGTCAAAATGCAGACATAACCCTGTTGCTTGGGTTCTCTTTTTTGGAGGAGTGTCAGGTTCCTACAGCCAGTCATTCTGAAACTCTCAAAAGTCCCAACCTATCTTAAATGTTATTTATTTTCAAGGAGATTTAGTTTCCTGAATTTTCCGGTATTTTTCCTTTTTCCTTTCTTATTTTCAAATGTATATAATTGACCACCTAATATTTGCCTTATATTTAGTAAGCATTAGGATCCCAAGTTTAATATAGGGAATATTTGTACCAGGACTTTGTTTAGTAAACTGTAAAGAAAATATTTTCCCATAAATTAGCAAATTTATCTACAGTATAATTTTGAAAAGGTGTAAATAAAGTGTTTCCAATGCATTTTCAACACATATTGAAAGAAATATACTCAAAAGACTCTGGCTACAAATCTTCTAAATTTTCAGTTTACATTATCTGTTAAAATTTAAAATTAGATTTGGGTACTGATGTAAAAAATGGTAGTGCATAAGATGACTAAAAAGGAAATCTCCTAAAGTAGACCTTTCACAATAAAAACTTCAGGCTCTCACACTTTCTTTATCAGATAATCTTCTAAATCTGTTAAATCATCATTAATTTCACCATAAATTCATATGTAATTAAAAACAATGAACCATGGTTCAGGGAATTTTGTGGGAGAGGGAATGGAAAGATTGTAAGAGCCATGGTGGAGGAAACATCCAAGTCACTGCCTCCCTCAAAAAGACAAAAACAAAAAACTGGCTACTTCTTGCATAATTCATAACCCTTCATCCCATGGAGCATTCCAGAAATCCCAATAAGGAGGGCCCTCAGTGGATTGAGGCAGGGAGAAGGGAAATGTGGTACCAACATAAGACTTGTTCATACAGTGTTTCTACTTATTAACAATAAATAAATTTATTTTTAAAAATGTGAAAATTTCATGAGTGTCTTTTGAAAATATAAGAATTTTTCTGGAAACTTCTTGTTATATTTGATTGAAAAATTGCACTAATGTGGTAATTATGCCTGGACTACTACTGACTTGTCACATAACATATATTCTTTAACAGATGATTTTAAAATTAAATTTACTAACTAGTACCAAATTCTATCATGTGATTAAAATTTAGTATTATTTTACAATTATTAATACAAGTTCACAACACATATACACAATGTCAAAACAAAGTTTTATAAATACAAATCACAGGTTATAAAATTATCCAATTAATAAATAACTTTAAAAATAAAATTGAGCTTTCTA
The DNA here is from genome assembly GCA_004024765.1 of Zapus hudsonius. Taxonomy (NCBI): domain Eukaryota; kingdom Metazoa; phylum Chordata; class Mammalia; order Rodentia; family Dipodidae; genus Zapus; species Zapus hudsonius. The sequence goes on from PVHP010005014.1 coordinate 55,619, forward strand.
AAACCTTTAAACCTCAAAATCTGTATGCACAAGAGCAATCCTTACTTATGTGAAAAGAACATAAAATAAGCTATCTGAAATATTGTTGGCAGCCCACTGCAGAGACAGTAATTGAATCTAACTGCCTAAATTTTAAATTTTGAAGGTTTGAACAAGGAAAATCAACATTCCCTTTTTAACTTTTAGAAAATTTCTCTTATTTGACAACAGCAAATGAGACCCAGAAATGGTTCATACAACATCCTTTCTTATATCATGCATATTCAAAACCAATTTCTCAAAGTCTGCCAGAGCTGTTATCACTCTTGACTGGCTCATTTTTAGGCTTCTTCAAAATGGCAGGATGGTAACAGAGAAGAACTATTCTTTTAGGTTAATTGAAACAATACTAGACACCGAGGGACCATTTCAAACACTCAAATTTAGAGTATTCATTTTTTATTCTTATATATTTATATTAGGATATTGTAAAGCTTTCAAAGCTAACAACAGAATCCTTTTGTATGTGTATTTAAAGCATAACAAAATAAAAGTATTTCACAAAAGTTCATATTACAGTACTATTGAGATATGAGGCATAGACTATGCATTTGTGGGTTATAAACAATACATTCATTTTTAGAGAATAAACATTTAATGTGAATAACAGCATTTTGGCTGCAATAAATACAGTAATTGTTAACAACAACATCTGCAGCATTATGGATACAAGAAAGGTGCTTTGTAACAGATACTATGTAGAATGGCAGAGCATTCATGAAAAGGCTGAGTATCTTGCTAAATTTCCAATCATTGCACGTTAGCACTTTATTTATATAGGGATGCCCTTCATTCAACAATCTCTAAACCTCAGCATACAAAACAAAATTTCTCCTCATTTTCTCCTGGGTAACTGGTACCAATGTTTAAATAAGGTCTAGAATCAGTTCAGTTGTACCTTTTATTTTACCTGCTACTCAAATCAAAGGTTTAAATTAATATAAAATTTACATATAAGCAGAAATACAGGTGACCATAACATTTAGAGCTTCTCATCAATCATAATTTTTTGAAATGATCCTATTTAAAACTAAATTCAGTCTTACACAGTGGTTCCTTCAGGAAAAAAAATGTGAATTTGAATTATAAAAATATACCTGAAATGAAGTTTGCACATGTAGAAAATAATAATGATTTCTCCAAAACACATTGCTTTTTAGTGGATAGTTTTACTAAGAAGAGCTTTACTTTGAAGTCACTGTGAGGGGTTAAGCTAATAAATATTATATCTATGTGTTCTTCATGGGGGGAAAAAAGGAAACTCCAGGATATTTCACCTCAGTTAAGTCTCTTACTTTAGAACAAAACATGACCAATGGTGAACAAATGTAACTCTACTCATACATCTGGGGTAGTCTACTAATGTTCAGTGTAAATGTTGTATGTGTCAAATCCAGGATGCATCCTGCCTTTATGGACAAAATTAACCAAGTTCCCTTTGTCTATCCTAAAAAGAAATTACCCTTCAGATTTCATATATAACAATTAAATTCTCAAAAACTAATGATTATTTTGAAAGTTTCCAAATTACTTGAATGTATTTGAATGTATTCAAATGAGTGCAGGAACAATAGTATGCGGAAACATAAAGCTAGGACTTACATCTGTTCTAGTAGGTATTGTCTAAAGGTGAGGTTTCCAACTTGGAAGGGTAAGGCGTCCCCAGGTTCCATCAAGGCACACACAATGTTCTGCAACAATGACTACCACTCATCCTTCCCACTTCTGTGAGGAACCTGGTTGCTACTAATATGAAGGCATCCAGGGAAAACTTCTCTCCATACGAGCATTCACTAGACTGTCCATCTCCTTCAACTAAAATAAGCATTATCACCTCCGTCCTCTCCATGCACAGAGAGAGTACTGTGCTCTAAAGCCGCTCAGCAGAATGTTATTATAACAATTCTGGGTGTAGTCATGGCTAGGTTTCATGTCCTTAAGCATATTCTAAAATTATAACCTTGTCGAAGGACAAAACTCTCAACATTCACAGGCACATTGTAACACACATCCTTTCTTCCTCTCTGACAAGACAAAACACATGCATACAGAGCGACCCAAATTTTAAAAAGTTTAAAAAAATGTTTTCGATCCAAGAAAAGTGTTGGCATATCAAATATCTTTTAAAAGAATTATGTTCTCAGGAAATCTGAAACACTAGTGAATAAAATGCACACACAATATAAATAAGAAAGTAACTTGAATATAAAAAAATTTCTGTAGGGGACCAATCAAAACTTCAATAAAATCTATGAATAAAAACATATGCTTACATTATTGTGTACAATTATGAGTTAAAATGTACTTAGATTTATATAGAAATTGAAGTATAGTACTGCAAGATTATTCCAAGAATATTTTTCAAATGTACAAATAATAAAAACTCACATAAAAGCCCTGGGCAATGTGTAACTTTAAAAATTACCACCACAACAGCCAAACAAATCCTTAACCATTTTTTAAAATAGATTCATTTATACCATTTAAGTGTAAAGAGAATATCAAAGATTAAAACACAAGACTTTCAGTGTCTGACTCACACTTTGTACCCATATCTTTTCACATTTAAGTTGCATTTTGAATGTATAAACTAACAATTTTTAATGTTTCACAAATAGTTTATGTCTACACAAGAACTGTAAGAATTATATGTGAAAGCTATAATGATAAGAACTAAAACACATACCTCAAACTTAAAGTGAAAAATCACAAAAGTTCACACTTGTGTTCTCTTCAATTTGACTAAAAGCAAACAAACCAGAGTATCTTTCCTCTGGTTTCGAATCTCCTGATGTGCATCGAATATCCGACACCGACAGTCCATCGGAACACAATTCTTCAGCAGAACCTCAAAATACTTCTAACATCTTCAGCCACCGAAAACTATCGTGTTGCACATGCCTTCCTTACATAACATATGATTTTGGGTTTCTGGGGTGATTCAGATTGGTACAAAATGAAGCTTATAGGAAAACTGGTTAAGGATTCAAAACACGTGAACTCTGAAGTATTCATTGTAACACCAAGACAATAATGGGGAGGTAAAATTTGCACAAAAATACTTTAAATTATTTTGGTTATATTCTTCGTGATCTTGACAGTTTAGCTGCTTGCAGTACACGCATGCATCCTCTTCGCTACGTCATAAACATAGGTGATGTCTGGTCGCTTCTCCGGATCTGGGTTGATGCATATGTTAACTAACTGTCGTAGCTGCAAGAAAAACAAGAAAACAGACCAGTCTTCTAAGTTTTTAACAAGAAATTCTGAATTGTGTGTGTGTATATTATGTTTTCTGACTATAACTTTTAAACCTATGACTATTGGCCAGCGATTTCACAACCAGGTAAATGTTCTGAGAGGCATGTTCATTGGAGTTTATTAGTGTCAAGGAAGAAATATTTTCCACAAAGTGAAGCTTTAAATAGATTTTTTTAAGTTTGTCAATAAAAGCATACTAATCTCTAAAAAAAAAAACCCAAGAGGTTTTTAACTATAAGGCTACATAACTATTTATATATATATATATATATATACATATATATATTTGACCTAAAATTTAAGCTACATTAGTTTTGGTAAGCCTTAAGTTTCATAAAAGGTAATTAGGGTAGATGTTTATAATACATTTATCCTAAGTCATTTCATATATACATACATATATAAATATTCATGAGTCATTTCATGTATACATGCATATATACATACATAAATAACATTTTACATTTTATATAAGAAAAGTATTCCTCTAAACTAAGAACATTAAATTGTCAGCAAGGAAAATTCTCTTATAATCCTGATCCAACCATTAGAAGAATACTGAATTGTATTCTCAATTCTGATAGCCACCAGTTTAAGAAATTATTTGTGTATTTGTAACATCATATATAACCTTTCATTTTCAGATCTTATTCCTGGCACCAGAGTTTCAAGAGTAATTCAGATATCTTGAAAATTTGCACTATCTCCAGCAATTATATTATTATAACACTAATCAAATTTTAATAATTTCTTCAGTTCTTAACTTTTACTATAAAACACACTTTCAAACAGTGAAAGCAGAAGACACTTGGAAAGGATCCTGCCAGAGAAGGTGTCTGAAATGATGAGAAGACTGTGGAGTGAACTGGAAACCAGCCTTGCTTTGTAGACCTGGGCCATGGGACGCATCACTGTTCTCTAACTGCTAAACAGCAAGGCTGGAGTAGACCAGCACTCAGTTCTCATAGCTCCTAAGCCTTAAGTAGAATAATTTTATCAGAAAAAAATGTAATGATCCAGTTTCAGTCACACTTGGAAATTGAACAGTATTGGGTGGTAATTTCATACACACTAAAAGTTTGAAGTTTTCAATTTATGTTCCTTGCAAAAGAACACAGGATAACATTAAAGTCTAAGTAGTATAGCAAAATACAAGGTATTATGGTGATCTGAGAAATTAAAAAGAGAATGACATGTCATAAGACTTGCTCATATAATATATCTAATTATTGATGATATACATGGAAAAAGTAATACACTTCTTTTGTTAAAAGGAAAAAACCCAAAAATACAAACAGACAAACAAAAAGCATGTAGTCAGGAACAATTCAGAAAACTGTGAAGAGCTCTAGATGATGGTATTTACATTTAAAAAGGTAGTATGTCCTAACAGGTCATAAACTGCTTCGAGTAACAACGATAAAGGAAGCAGAGAAGACAGCAGGAAGCAGTAGCTGCCATGCAAACATTCATTGTACTTAACCAAAATTCTAGTCGATACAGTGAACATTATTTCCTTCCTAACACCACCACATCCTTCAGGCTAGTTCAGAAATCTCACCAGTCCCGCTCAGGATAGGGCGGGCTTGGCAGCCTACTAAATAAGTGACTGGCCCTAAGCTCCAGGCACATTCACTTGGATGAACCATGCTAACACAGCTGCTTAATCTTGATCTTCATCTTGACATTCATTCCATTTTAGTTTCTGCCTCCCAGGGACACAGCCTTAAAATGCCTTGTGTCCCATCAGAAGTGGAATCCCAAGCCCCTTGCTCATCCACTTCCGCATTTCCTCCTTCAGCATGGAATTTTGAATCCACTGAGATTGCTTCTAAGCCTTTCATTTTAGTTAATCCTCTCCTGCATGTTTCCTTTCCAGTTGTCTTTGTAGGTTTGTATTCAAACTGACAGTCTCTCTGATGTGTCCTACAGTTCCCTCTTTCCTCTCAACCTCTTTTACTTCCATGGCTTCAGTAACTACCCATGTGTTGAGAAATGTAAGAATGTATGTAGCTCAGATGTCTGGGGGGGCTCCATTACCATATCTTCAACTGCCTTCAGAGCACATCCATTTAGGAATACTCAACCATGTTCAAAAGTGGTATCTTATTTCTTCAATTAACCAGTTTCTGTCTTAGATAATGTCTCTAATTTCTCAAACTTTAAATCTGAAATTCATACACGAAACCTCACATTTTCTCCTACAACAATCACCAAGTGCTACTGATGCAGACTACTCCAGTTTCCTGTCCTTCCCGCCAAGTGGCACCCAGATCACCCTTTGAGTCTTCTTCCAGCTAACAGCTCTGCCTCTAGCTTCCGTCCAAGCTCCTTAGCAAAGCTGACTAAATTTCTACTGGAACAATTTTAATGATTTTTCTATTTCTCTCTCCACCCTTAGCATAGAAAAATATGGATCTCTAGCTGATGGCTCCTACTACATTTCCAACCTCACACTGGGCCCCAGACTTCTCCTTCCAGCCTTGATTCTAATCAAAGTCACGTACCTGTAGTTCAGTGCTCATGAGTCTCTTTCCTGCTTCCATCTCTCTGTGTTGGTCTTCTGTGTACCCGGCCGCCCTCACAACCCCTGGCTCTCTTGCCTTACCTTCTCCTCTCACAGTGCATATCTCTTCTCTAAATCCTTTCCTCACACCCCACTAGCTGCTCAGAATGTATTTTCTGCTTGGCCTCTATTGTATGCCCCACACTGTGTTCACAGGCTGGCTGATGAATGAGAATTAATGGGTAACTTCTGGCTTGGAGGCAAAGAGTTTTGTGTAGGTGCTATCTGGGATGAGGTCAATGTATCCACATGGTGGAAAGGCCAAGGGTAGTCACAGAATCAGCAAAAACAAATTTGTTCAGAGAAAGACAGGAAGCATTATGACTTTTGAATGGTCAGAGAGCAGAAAGATGAAAGAGTAATCTGGGGCAAGAATGACAGGGACAGATGTAGAACTCATTCATGCAAGCAAAAGGAAGTTGATATTTAAACCATGTCAGAGAGATCATTAAAGCTCTGTATCAGAAAAAGAGGACTCCAGCAAAACAATGAAGTGCCTCTAAGATTTCAGAGAAGAAAAATTACTCCACTTAAGTTCTTTACCAGGATATCTGAGAGTGTAGCTGTTAAACACAAAAGTAGTGTCCTTGAAGAGGAAAGAGGTCCGTCCGGACACTGGGCTTTGAAGATGTCACATTTGAAATTTGGATAGAAATATGAATTCCTAAATTTTGACTTGAATGCTATATCCATACCCAGATAACTGAACTGAGTAGGTTAAATAGCTTTTGTGACTATGTCTGAATTGTAGCTTCTTAATCTCAGTTGCAACCCAATATAGTGTCACATAACTGATATTTGGCCATAGTAAAAGGTTTCTGAACATGTAGTGATGAAAAGTTAATTCAGAGCCCACCGTGTATGGTATCTGAAGTATCTTCGGTAGCATTCGTGCTGTATCCCACAACATCACTGCATTTGGTACATATGCCTTCATGTCCCAACACCAGTGAACGCTGCCCAGAACACCTCTGTGTAGACCAAGATTACTGTGTGCTTGACTTGCAACATTTCCACTGTGATACAGTATGTTCTCATAAAGAAAACCTAAATTTCACATTCATTAGCATGTAAGTACCAAATTAGTTTATCTTTGTATTGTATTGTGTCAAAATGTTTGATTATAAAAGTTGCTGGTTTTAGTTACTGACAAATTTTATAAAAGGACCTGCTAAGTGAATTTTGGCTTAGCTATGAGGAGGACAGAATTTCTAACAATTCTGAAATAGTCCCACACACAGTTTTGATATTTTTGCAGTACATATGAATCAGCATTCTCAGACTGACAATTATAAAGTGAAAATGTCAATCAACTCTGAAAAATGTTGAAGATACTCTATGGCTTGCAATATCAAATATTTAGCCAAGATTTGTTTATGTAAAACTAAACAAGCACATCCATTTCATTAGTATGCAAATTTGCTTTCATCTTTAATAGATGGTAAAATGTATATACCAGAAAGTTTTTGAAAATTAATTTCTTTATTCATTATCAATAAGTGTTTGAGATATGCAGATATAAATTCTTGAGTGAAAGGGGTTGTGAGTGAAAAGGTTGGGAAGCCTTAACTATGAAGATAAACAAAATGGCAGAAGTACAAAGTTGGTTACCTACAGTGAACATAATTTTGTGATATATGGTTCCCTTAAATACTCACATGTTAATTTAGTCCTAAGGGCAGGTATCATTTTTGGTTATATGAGTATTATCTATTTAATTAAATCTTAATACTTTATTACTCCCTTAAAACTTATTTTTAATTTCTTTGAAGCACTATAATTTCCCATCAAAATCACATTTTACAGTAACACCTGAGTTGGACCCAAGGCACTTAACCATTAGTGCAGGCCCTTTCTCATTTTCAGTGTGGAAGCTCGGTCACTTTTACTTGATATTTTGTTTAGGTTTCCCCAGGAATTCTAATACAGCTGTGCATGTATAATGATGGTCCATGCCACTTAACTGGTAGGCTGCATTTCAAATGATCACCACTATAGAGAAAGACAAAATGAGTTGCAGTGGTCTTTTTGCATAAGAAGGTGTGGGGAATCAGAACAAATAATTTTATGTTACTAACAACCATGAACTCCTTTATGTCTAATTTTAATAAATTGGTTAAGTTCAAATTCATATGGATACATAAGTAGTCTTTTACTAAAGCCTAAATAAAAATTAAACACACACAAAGTCACACCTTATGCAATCTTCTTTCATTGTAGGCAAAATTATACTGTCACTTTTAGATGTTATCATTTCTTGTATTCCTGCCTCTAGGAGAAATCTTTTAATCCAAAACTTTGCAAAGACTAAGTGCTATACTATTAACTATGTTCAAGGAAAATGTGTTCAGATAATGCAATTAATAATTCTACCTATTCCTTTATGTCAAGTCTTAATTTCTAAAAATACTAGGCAACTGTGTGTTTTTTAAGCTTAAACTTGAATTGAGGGAAATAGATTTTCCTCAGTTACTGTAAATTATTACTATAAATTATAGAGGCTAATACATGATCAGCAGATATCATACATTAATAAAGAGCAAACAAAAAGCATCTTATAGTTTATATTATTTGGTATTCTCTCCACTTGTTTGCAAATTCTATGTGCTTGGTTGCTTTTAACATAACCCATTAACAAAGACCAAACAATCTCCACCTTCAGGAGCTTATACAGGTCACAGAGAACTGCTAAATTCACGAGATTCTGACATATATCAAAACAGAAACAAGTGAAAATAAATGGATCCTATACATTTCTAGAGGTTTGTGAAATTAATGTTTTCAATAAAGATTAAATGTTAATATATCTTGATCTACATATTTCCAAAGGAATATCAAAGCACATACCTTAAAAGTCGAAATATTAAAGTCAGTGTTAAGAGTAATTTTTGTCAGGGTGATAACCCAATTACAGTTTAAGTTCAGTCACATATGAGTAATAACAATAGGGCTCTTTGTGTATTATGGCTTTGGGTCACTATCACAATCCTCAATAGAATAATAAAGAGTAATGTTATTGCTACTGTTTCTTTATCACCCTCATCTTAATCCCTCTGAGACCAATTATGCTACACCAGCCTCCCAGATATACCCAATTTCCATCTACCCATGCACACATTTTAGCACCCCCGAAGTGGGTCTAATACATAAAAGACACTGTGTTTTGGAGGTTTAGATATTTATATAGAAAGATTAGGTGTATCCAAGTTAGAGACCAGTGTCACTCGTGACTCATGTGGGTAGAGAGAAGAAGCATGTCACCTCATGCACATACAGGGTAGTGAAATGTCACACATACAATGTAGGGTAATGTCTCCATTTCTCAAGTGAATATCACTCAGGTTCTTTTAAGAATTGAAAGTCTTACAGAAAGTTCCATGGTTTTCTTGGATCCCACAAGAAATGGGGAATGCAGGGCACTTTGGATTAATGTCTCTAAGGGTACAGAATGTCTCCAGTGTCACTTCTGAAGCATAGGTGAACAAAGGGCCTGCTCAAATGTATTTTTTAAACAAAAATAGAACATTCAAAGTTGAAAGATCTAACCTTACATGGCAACTTTTAGGTATGCAATTGATATTGTAGGTGATGAAAAAAATCAAACTTGCTAAAATAGTGCTTGGGGAAAAAATCAAATGCTAATGATAATAGTGTTTGCAATAACAATGGATATCAATTTTAGCAAATAATGGTACAACTAAATAATAATGTTATATAGCAAAACATTTAAAGTTAAATATTCCCATCTCACTTGGCATTCAACCATATAAGGATTGCAGAAACACTTGAATATATTTACCTTAAAATAGCATTTGTGCCCATATTAGAGTATCAATCATTTAGATTCTTGGAATGATACATATTAGAAACATTTTCCAATAAATTAAAGTAATGCTGATTAATTCTCAGTAACAACTCTAGGGATTTTATAGAAGTCTATTAGAAGATGAGAGGCTAGCAACTATAAGAAAAATATTTAGACTAATTAAATAAAAAATTCTATAAACTTATACAAACTTAAAATATGGGAAAATAATCTCTACTTGACACTTTCATCTGATTTTAAAAAATTATTACTTTTATATTTACATAAAGTAGTTTTCTAATGAGACAAAAACAAAGGTTATGTTTTTGTTCACTGACCCAACTTTCTTTAAGATCATCTTTAACATATCCTCAATTTTCACAAGTCAGGAGTTATAAAAATTCCTTCCTTCAGTGTTGCCTGGCCCCTGAGTTAAAGGAGTAGATCATTCTTTTTTTTTTTGGTTTGTCGAGGTAGGGTCTCACTCTAGCCCAGGCTGACCTGAAATTCACTCTGTAGTCTCAGGGTGGCCTTGAATTCACGGCAATCCTCCTACCTCTGCCTCCCGAGTGCTGGGATTAAAGGCGTGCACCACTACGCCCTGCTACAAGCAGATCATTCTGAGTACACATCTGCTCTCTAAGTAGTCACCTCTAGGAACCCCCAAAATGTGCTAAGTGAAAGGGGAAGAGTTGAGAAGCCTATGGAAATGAGGTGCTGGGATGACTACCTGAGCACTTCCTGGGCTGTGAGCTCCTGAAGCACAAGCAGGATCAACCGCAAGGCTTCAAAACTGGGAATAGGGACTGAAGAGATGGCTCAGTGGTTAAGGTGTTTGCCTGCAATGCAGAAGGACCAGAGTTCGATTCCCCAGTGCCCATATAAAGCAGATGCACAAGAGGGTGCATGTGACTGGAGTTCATTTGCAGTAGCATGCCTATTCTTTCTATGTTTGCCTCTTTCTCTCATTCTCTCAAATAAATAAAATATTTAAAAAAAAAAACTGGCAATAGAACCATTGCTTTGCTTTCCTGTGTGTGCCTGTATGTAGAGGCCAGAAGCCAACTTCGAGTGTTACTATCTACCCCTTTATTTGTATTTCTTTTTGAGACAAGGTCTCACTTGCTTGTACCTTGCCATGTAGGATAGACTGGCTGGCCATAGACCCCATACATCCTCTTGTCCCAGCTCCCCAGAGCTGGGATTGTAAGTGTGCACCACCACACATGGCATTTTAACATGGGTTCTGGGGATCAAACTTCGGTCCTTGAACTCTCCTGCCATGCTTTCTTTAGCCAAGAGTTTTTTTTTTAAGAGGAATTAAAGAAAATGGTGCTTGCAAAAGTTGAAAAAAGAATCCAATAGTAGCTTTATCAAAGAAATAACACATTACTCACCAGTAACCTAAAATCTCTAAATCAGTTTCATTCAGCTACTAATATTAGTCACATCTAATCAATGATAGAAAACACCATGCTTTACAATTCTTGCATTAGATTTAAATAGTCTGATACAGTCAGGCTACTTTTGTTTGGAGAAGGACAAAGATGCTGCTGGCAGCTCTGACACATGTGAGTGAGGTCCCACGGACAGCCAGAGAGAAAATAAAAACAGAAAAAAAATTTCTTCTGCTATCTTCTATTTCTCTAACTTGCCATAAAACCTAAACAGAGGCCCGGGCGAGGGGCGCATGCTACTCGGGAGACAGCCCTCACAGTTCACTCCTTTCCCACATTAGTTCTTGGGTTCTAGATGATCTTTCAGGTTGATATTTTAAAGGACAGTTTCTGAGTATGAGACAGTCACAATTAATTATTTTTATTAAAAAATATTTTTCCATCTGTAACCTAAAGATCTGGGATCACAAATGGATAGACGTTTAATGTAAGACAAGGAGGACTAATATGAAATCAATGAGTTAATAATTTTGGTTTATCAAGTTACATATTTTACTTGTAAAAAGCAGTAACACTTAGTAAACTATCGAGTTTTTAAATGCACAAAGACCTTGGTTCAAGTCTTGGACCTTGGACCTAGTATTGTAAAAATTAGCTAATTAAAAATGCTAACTAGGGCAGAGCAAGATGGTGACCGAGTAACAACGTCGCCAGGACTCTCCGGAAAGGTTTGACCCCCTCAACTGGTATCCAGGCTTTGGACACCGGCCGAACCCGAGTTCGGACTCTCCCTCCCTCCCGAACCCCTGGGCTGAGCAGACGGGGTTCACGAGCAGCTCTCTGCTCCCCTGTGGAGCAGAGGGCCGAGCCCCCCCACTAGCTCCCGCCATTATCCCCCGGGGCAGATTCCAAGCTCTCCACGGAGGTTTCATTGCAGGACTGAGACCCGGGCACCCGGCCTCTCCTCGGCATCGGCTTGGGGTCCACAGCAGGGTTCCCCAGCAGATCTCAGCTCTGCAGGAGAACACAGAGTGGGCTGGGCCACGGAGGTTTGGGGTCTGTCTGCAATACAGGCCCAAGTTTGGGGCCGCCCAGCCGCTCCTCAGCTTCAAAACCGCC
>PVHP010005015.1:0-30708 GCA_004024765.1 Zapus hudsonius
CACCAGAGGTAGCCAGCTTTTCTTTTTTTCTTCCCCCTTTGTGTATTGTTGCTGAGGGGGGCAATATCTCTGGATATTCTCTCCCACTATGACTCTTACATTCTTTCAGGCCCCTCTTCTGCTCAGTTTCCTGAGTCATAGTGGGTGAGTTGTGAGTCTGCTTTATTGTTGAGATCTTAAGTATCTCTGGATCTTTGCCAAGATGGGTTGTGTTGGGCATCATTGGTATCTGTCTCCATTGACCTTTTGTGGGTTATCAGACTTGCTGTGGTGATTGGTCTCCTGTTTGTCTCGTCACTTTCTCATAGGTTTCATTTGGGCCTTGTGTGAAGGCTAGCTAGGTGTGATTTGTCTCCTGCCAGGATGAATTGATGCTTGGGTGTTTTTTTTTTTTTACTGTTACATATAATAAATAGAAAAAGTGGCTTTCTAAATATCAGAAAACAATATAGTATATAATAATATTGAACAACAAAACAGAAACCCCAACCAAGTAAGTATCTTACTTGGTTGTTTTGTGAAATAAATAATAAAAAAAGAATAGATTTTTTTTGTAGTTACCTTTTTATTCTTGGGAAAAGGCACCCTAACCAAGGCAATTGATGGTAGAAAAGTTTTTACTTTGGCTTAGTCTTGAGGGAAGCTTCATGATGGCAGTGGAAAGCATGGCATGGGCAGAGGCTTGACATCACTTCTACCACTGCAGGTAGAAAATAGCACCAGGAGATTGAGCTGATCACTGGAAAGGGGGAGCTGTCTAAAACCCCTAAGCCCACCCCAACAAGGCACATCCTATTGTCAGGTTCCACCTCCCAAATTGCCACCAACTAAAGCACAAGCACTCAGAATACATGAGTTTCTGGAGACATCTGATTCAAATTGCCACATTCCACCCCTGGCCCCATAAACTGATGACCATCCATGATGTGAAATGCAATGCATTCAGCCCAACTTTCAAAGTCCACATAGGTTTTATCAGTCCCACCACTGTTCAAACATCTCGATAGTTCAAGGTCTCTTAACTGTGAGCTATAAAACCAAAAAACATACAATAGCACAGAGATCATTCACAGTGCAAAAGTTGGCATTGTAAGAAATGATTGAATCAGTGTAAGAACTAATCAAACAGGCAAACACCAAATCCTATAGCTGCATGGCTGGCATCTCTATTTACTCATAAACTATCTGGGGTTCCAATTACACTCCCCCTAATAATAAGCAGTCAAGATTGAAGGAATGGCAGGTCAGAAACTGATGATGCAACTCTGATTATGACCCCATCTCCTGTGCATAGATTCATTTCCATGTTTATTTAAGAAATCTTTGGTGAGGAACATGATTAAGCTTTCAGAACTGAGAAGGAAAGAATAATCAGCTATGGTTTGTAAAACATGTGCTTTCTCAAGTGAGCAGAAAAAAACCCTCCTTCCCAGGCAAATGTGATCATGTTTATTCTATCCAAGATAAAGGCAGTGAAGCATTTGTTTTATGGACTATCCAAATTATCTGTGATTTAACTTTTCCAGCCAAAAAAAAAACAATTCTGCTTTTTGGCATATATTAATCAATGTGCAAAACATTTTGAAACTTTAAATCTTATTCCACACTACCCTAATTTTTTTTTAGTTTAAAAAACTTTGGAGTGCTAGTATTCCTAGCCTGACCCTATTTTCTAAATTATTTATTTATTTATTTATTAGATACCATGTTCATTCTCTATTCAGAATTTTTATTTGTTTATTTTTATTATCCATAATTAGATACACTTAATAAGAGAATAATATTTTGATGTCTCCAATTCCCCTATTTCCCTCTTCCCTGTACCTCATCAGTTGGATTTCCTCCACTGTGGGCAGTCTGGGTCAGTCCATGGGGTAGGGGGTTGTGAATAGCCTAGGAGTCAACCCAGTTCTACCCCCCTTTGCATGTTGTTACTGGGGGGGTTGTTTATGTTTTATTTATTGGTCCATGGACACTCACAGTTTGTTTGTCAAAAGAAAATAAAATTGCTACCATTAGAGAAAAGTAACCACATCATACTACAGAATAGACTAGTTACTCTGAGCCAATTGAAAGATTTTTTTTTTTCTAGTCCATCTATAAAACCTTGAACCTTCTCGAAATTTTTCCAAAACTGGATGGTGGCAACTAGAAAGTCTTTTGGTACTTTTATTTCTTTTTGTTTGTTTGTTTGTTTGTTTGTTTGTTTAACTGGACAGTGGTGCAAATGATACTAGGGAGATATGACAAGTGAATAATGAGGAGATTAAATATTGAGTATCTTCATTTTCCAGGGGAAAAGCCAATTCAGTAAGTGTCTACTCTGAATGGCTTAGACCTCTTTCCTTATCTCAGTGGAACGAGCACAGAGGTGAGGAGCTGAACAATTACAGAACACCTGGTGCACAATATAAATGAACTTTAATGATCAGATCAGGGTAGCTACCTACTCTGTGCCTTCACACGAGGTGGAAAGATATAGAAGGCAGATAAAAAATGGATATCATCAGTCATCAAAAGTCACACAAATTTAGTCAAGAATGTAATCACCATAAAACCAAAATCATAGTTTCTCAAGCATCATCAAAATGGAAAAAAAGTTATGTTGATGTTAAAGCATTCTAGTAATTAATAGAAATGAGAATATTTTTTTGCTGGGAGAACTATTTCTTGACATTTTTATTTATTTGGAGAGTGGGGGGAAAGACACAGAGAGAGATTGAGAGACAGAGAGAGAGAGAGAATGAGAATGAATGGGCATGCCAGGGCCTTCTGCCATTGCAAATGAAATTCCAGATGGATATGCTACTTAGTGTATCTAGCTTTTTGTGGGGAATAGAACTCGGGCCATCAGGCTTTGCAAGCAAGTGCCTTTAACTGCCAAGCCCTCTCTCCCCCAACAACACACCTCCAGTATGTTTCCAATATCTAAACTTCCATCATGTGGGGATCAAGCATTCAGAACACATTTGTTTGTGGGGGACACTTGGATCAAACCATCACAATCTACCCCCCCCCCAAACTAATAATCATATACAATGCAATGCATTCAGCTCAATTCCAAAAGTCCCCACAATTTTTCTCTCAACCGAGCCGTAATATCAGCAAAATAAAACAAAACAAAAAATTAATAATGGAATAGAAACTTCACATTGCAAAAGATAGCATTGGGCATAACAAAAACAGGTTGAACAAATAAAAGATTGTGTCAGATCCAAAATAGAACCAATAAGAAAAATATTAAAAAATTATTAAAAAAACAGGTCAAAAATCAAACATCAATCTCTAACCCCATGTTCAAAGATAACCAGTAACTGGTCTCTTGAAGCTCAGCTACTCACAATTCAAGAGCATTTCATCTCGTGCTGGAAGCACTCCTTGGCAGTCACCCATAGTCCTGGCATCTCAAATGGGTTTCCACTGTAATCCATGGTTCATCCTCATGGCTCCATAGGGTCTCTAAGCAGGTAATCCAACACATCTTCTTCACACTGTCCATGGTTATTTTCAAAACTCAAAGCTTTCTTGCAAATCCAATGACCCTCTCTTCCTGAATTTGTTATACTTTATAGTATCATCAGTTGGGCTACCAACTTGTTAATCATGGGGTTGGGGATAAAGCCAACTTAGAAGAGCAGGAAACCTTCAGTTTTCAGGGCCCTACAAAAGAGTTCACATTCTTCCTGCTATCCCAATGCAGATCATCTGGCCCAATCTCAATGGTTGTCAACTCTCAAATAATTGCAGCTATACAGACATCCATTTAGGCCCGGAGATTTCCTTTCCTTCTTTGCCATCTCCATCTGCTCACACCAGTCCATTTCTAAGCAAAGCAACCCTGCACAAGTTCTCAGGAAAAAGGCAGCTTTCTCTGGCCCAGTCCTAACAAAATTCTTTCTCATCCTCTTAAGCCAAACCTCACAGTCTATAGTTCTCACTGCATTCTTGTCTTTCAACTCTGACCAGAATGGTCCATGAAGCTGTTCTTACAGCACTGCAATGTGTCTCTTAGGCTAAGGGTTCAAATACATCAATATTCCTCCTCCTATAAATCAGCTCTAAAGGGTCCAAGTCATACAATCAGCATTCTAGCAGCAACAATCTATCCTATTTTCCTGGTATCAAAACTGTTACAGTCAGCTTTCTCTCATTGCTGTGCAGAAGGAATCCAAACAAGATTATTGGCATTATATATATAATTATAATTGGCAATATATATATATATTTAATATATATATATACATGACACACACATCTATGTGTAAATATAAATAAGATAAATTTAAAATAAATAAATAATAAATAAATTTATCTGGTATTTCCGTTTAGGTTTGCTCTTTTATATATTGCATTGATATCCACCACCATATTACGCCAGTAGGCCTATGAGGCAGACGTAACCCTGTTCTTTACAGATAGTTGAGATGCTATCTACATAGTTATCTCACTGTATATATA
The DNA here is from genome assembly GCA_004024765.1 of Zapus hudsonius. Classification (NCBI taxonomy): domain Eukaryota; kingdom Metazoa; phylum Chordata; class Mammalia; order Rodentia; family Dipodidae; genus Zapus; species Zapus hudsonius. The sequence continues at coordinate 4,459 of PVHP010005015.1, forward strand.
TTAACAGTCCTGAAAGGATGGCCATGCAACATTAGATTTATGACTTCATGATTTGCACAGAGCTTAAAATTATTGTCTTCCTTATATTGCTCATTTCCATTAAACCCATTTTCAGTTTATGAGCATTTGGTATACTTTCAAAAAAACAAAAGAAGTAACTCTTCCCCTAAGGAAAAGTTACAAGTTTACCATTTCTCTTTCCATTTCTATTCTATACTTTCTTTAAAGAATTTTTTATTAATCAAATGAATCTACTTCAGTGTATATGATATTTCATCTATATATTTAAGTATATAGGATATCATTTAAGTCTTCCCCTGGTGTTTATGTACACGGCACATAGATGCATTTGAATGAATGAAAAGATTAACTTTTAATTTAAGCAACAGCATATTACCTTCACTCTACTTGGCATATTTTATATATTTAATGAAGAAAAAAGCTAACTACAACATATAAAACAAAATCTTTTGTAAGAACTTATTACATTTTTTTCTCTATTTTAGGTTTTACCCTTTCAATAAAGAGTAACTGAGTGAGTTTAATTCCAAATATCTGATATTTGGTCACCATTTTACAGAACTCTACTTCAAATGACAAGGCAATGAATCTGGCTAGCCTTCATAAACATATTATTCAGTGTGATTATATACCTTTATTTTTGTTAATAATTGTCCTTTGGTTTTCATGTTCTCAGGCTTTTGTGTATTCTGCTTGTGCAATTTGTCTTGCAGAACTTTCTGTGCATGTGAGGTCCCTTCTAATCAGCACAAAAATCATCATGTATCTTTTTCAGTGCTTGCACTAAGGAAGAACAGCCTTGGTTTGAATACAATAGAGACAATAGTGAGGCTCAAAGGTTGAAGACAAAAGATTGTGCAGAAATTAAAGGAAATGCTGCCTAAGGGCATGACAGCTCTTTTTGTCATCTTCTGGGCTGTAATTTTTGAAATCAGTTTTCTATTTGAAGTTCCCTAATTTTCTCCCACTTCATTCTAAGATACAGCATACATGAGTGATGAAGACAGAAGGCCCCTCAAGTGATCCAATCAGGTGGTATTTGTAATGAAGCTGCAGGCTGTCAATGGGATTTCTTAGAACATTCTTCATAATCTTCTATCCTTAGACACACACACACACACACACACACACACACACACACACACACACACACACACAGCTTTGTTCCCTAAACTCAATTCAGCAAAAGGGATGTACCAAATTAGTTTGTTTAGTTAGGTATTCTTTCTAAATTCTAGTTGCAAATGACATAGTTATAGCAACTTTAGAATCCACTAGGTTCTAATTCCCAAGAAATTTTCTGGAAAAATATTTGATTTTACTGCCTCAGGTGACTTTAGAAATGAACAGAGGTTGTAATATTTTCTTGTGCAAATTTTAAAAATATATTATTTATTTGAGAGTGTGAGAGAGATAAAGAGGCAGAGTGAGAGAGAGAAAGAGAGAGCGCGAGAGAGAATTGGCATGCCAGTGCCTCCAGCCACCAGAATGAACACCAGACCTTGTGCATCTGGCTTTATGTGGGCACTGAAGAATGAAACTCTGGTCCTTCTGCTTTGCAGGCAAACACCTTAACCACTGAGCCATCTCTCCAGCCCTGGTAGTAATATTTTCTATTTAAAATTAAAACTTACACTTAAACTTTTATTAAATATGGAATAGTAAAGACATAAAAGCAGTGTATCCATGAATGAATGAACTGATACAGATCATAATATGGGAAAATCTTGGCTCAGTTATATTTGAATCCCCCCCCCCAGTTCGTGTCCTCCAATGCAAAAGAAATGTACACAGGGACAGAAATGAATTTTAATTATGCACATTTATTCTAAATTATTAACTTAGGAAAAGGGGAATTGGATGGGGAAGTCTTCCGGTCACCAGTGGGAAGTTATAGAGTTCTCCAGCCACCAGTGTGGGGAGAACAAGGGTCAGAGAGTTTAATAGAACTTATATTGTTTAGCTAAATAAGCAAAAACAGAAAAGATAATAGAGAGCTCCCATCATGAGAAATAGAGATTCATGAGGGAAAAAGTTTGGAGCCCGCCCCCACCCCAGCCATTAGCTGGGGTGGGGGAAGGCCTTACCTTCCTGAGGCCTGGATCAGTAGTCCCTTGAGCCTGGCTTCCTCTAAGGAAAGTCAATTTAAGTTCTCCCCAGGTGAGTCAGAGAGACAGCCAATTGGTTCATATTTGACCAGTAGCTCTAACTAGCTACCTCCCGCTCAAGGGGAGGGGTGTTGCCTGCAGGCACCTGACCCTGTCATAGAACTTTACATTGTACATCATATATATATATATATATATATATATATATATATATATATATATGTATACACACACACATATATGTGACAGGTATGCTGTAGAAATTCTAGATAATTTTTTAAAAATAGTATCTGTCAATGGACCATGGAAATAATAAGGACTCCAGTAATAAAAATTCTAAACAGGAAATAAACTGTAAGGCTTAAGGATTTAAGGATATGCACTTCTCTAAAATCTTTATAATCTTTAATGTTTAAGATATGGAGTAGGTCTACTAACAAACAAGATCTGTACTAACAGACAGAAAACCTAGGCATTTTTTTTGTGGTCATACAATGAAGAGTATTGAAACTGAAACATCATGAATCGCTCACACAGATGATTTCACCTTCAAGATGACCTACTGAACTTTACATCTGTAATAGAAAGGGATGATGTAAATCAGCTCAAACCTCAGAAAGGAGAGTTCCATTTCTTGCAGTCTCAGCATTTAGGAACCGAAGAGCCACTTAAGGAAGGACCATGCAACAGGAGGGAGCAGGTGGAGAAGAAACCCACTCCTGCTGTGTTTTCCCAGGGACTGACAGAGGGTGGGGATGTGGGTTGAGGCTCCTGAAAGAATCCCAGAAGGGGTCAAGAATGTGTGAGGCTCTGATTGCCACCATCAGGTTATAATGATCAAGTAGATTTGCATTATTCCCTGCTGCCTGTCAAGTTCATGGGAATGAATCCTACTTTGTCCCTGGCTTGTCTCCTGTGACCTAGTGCTTTCCTTGAGGCCGTTTGTCCATCATCTCATGGTACCACAATTATTTATCTATTTTCCTGCTACTGATATTTAATGTGTTTCTAGATATTGGCCATTATGAATAAAGCTGTATGAGGATTACTGTGTGAGCATTTTGTGAAAGTTACCTGAGTATGTACTGAGGAGAATAATTTCTAGGTCACTTGGTAATTTCTGTGTGTTTGTTTTGTGGCATTTTTGTGTGTTTGATGCATGTGAATGTGTGTGTATGTGTGTGTGTGTGTTTGTGTGTTCATATGCATGGGTGCATGTGTTTGGGGTGTACATACACATGTGTGGAGACCATAGTTCTATGTCAGTGTCTTCTTCAATTGTCTTCCTTCTTTTTTTGTGCCAGGGCCTTTCATTCCGCCTGGGCCTCGTGGATCTAGCAAGACTAGCTAGCCAGCAAGCCCATTTCTGCTTCCCAGTCCTAGGACTGAAGGCATGTGTCAGCATGACCAACTTTTACATGGATGCAGTATCTGAACTCAGGTTCACATGTTCTTAAAGCGAGCATATTGCCAACATACCCATCTCCCTAGTCTCCTAATTTGTGTTTTAAATCAATAGATGTCAAAGAACTTTCCAAAACAGCTACAAAAAATTTCCCTTCTGTTAGCAATGTATGAGGTTGTAGTGCTTTCTCCACCCTTACACTGATAATATTTAGCATTTTTATTTAAATATTCTTTTGAGTATATGATTTAATCTTGCTAAGATTTAATTTGCATTTTCCCATGGGTGATGATAATGATGGTGATTCCTTTTTGTGTGTTTTGGTTATACAAAACTATTCGTATATTTCACCTATCTTTTCCATTTTAAAATTTAGATTACCTATTCCTTGTTTGTAAGGTTCATTATACATACTTGATATAAACCCTTTACCATTACTTTCATTGTAAACATATTTCCTAGTCTGTGGCTTGCCATTCACTTTTCAACATGATCTTGAGTAATGAAAAGTTTTAATTTTAATGAAATTCAACTGATTTAATTTTTAAATATGTTGTTGCTCTTTCTATTTAATATGTATTTTCTAATCATAGAAATGACAAACAGAAACTAGGAAAATATTCCATGTTAAATTCCAGTTATTTATTTTAATTTTATATGTAAATCTAAAATATATTAAGGTTTTAGTATTAAATGAATATTAAACTTCACATTTTCCCTTATGGCTAACCAATTATTCTATTTTCGCTTAATGTAAAATATACCCTTTCAGTGCACACCTGCAATCTCAACTCTTGTAGTGCACACCTGTAATCTCAACTCTTGTAGTGCACACCTGTAATCTCAACTCTTGTAGTGCACACCTGTAATCTCAACTCTTGTAGTGCATACCTGTAATCTCAACTCTGGTAGTGCACACCTGCAATCCAAACTCTTGTAGCGCATACCTGTAATCTCAACTCTTGTAGTACATACCTGTAATCCCAACATGGGAAGAGTGATAAGAAGATCATGAGTTTCAACTAGCCTGGAGTACATCTAAATTCCAAAAGAGCCTGGGCTCTGAGACCCTGTATCTAAAACAACAAAATCAATCCTTTTCCCAGTAATTAGGTGACCAAACTGAGTGTGCATATTGTCTTAGTCAGCCACACGCCACTGGGATGAATCTTCAAACCAGGCATAGTTTATGGGAGGAAAGGATTTATTTGTAGTTATAGATACAGGGGAAATTCCAGAATTCAAAAGAAGCTGCTCTCCTTTAACAGGTCCAAGCAAAGAGAGAAACCCATCACCAACAATATACACACGGAACAGCAAACAGGCAGGAGGGGCATGGAGAGAATTCTTTCACCGTTATAAAGCCCTAAGGTGGGTTCTTGCAATTCTATCCCAGACTTAATGGCTTCCTGAGCCTCTGGAATTTCCTTCCTGCACTGCCCACACAGGAAAGGATGTTTACTTCTAGTTTACCTGAGCTTCCTTACATCCTTCCCCCTACTGAGAGGCTGCCTTCCTGCAAACATCCTCAGAGACCCACCCAAAATTATTTGAAAGGTCAAGTTGACAACAAAATTTAACCATCACACATTATATTTTTAGATTTTATTTTCTGTTCCATTGATTTAACATTGTATAATTAGCATCTGAATATGACTTTACAATGTCTTTAAAATGTAAGTACAAGACATGCAATGCTCTTCGTTAATTACCATTGACTTGGATTTTCTAGGGCCTTCCTGCTTTCTTTTTTCTTTTATTTTTCTGTTTTCATATAAATTGTATGATCAGCTCATCAGTAAACATTTACAAAAACCTTGCTGATTGTTGCAACTATAATAAGTTCATCAATAAGTTTTTGGGAATCTGGCATCTTAACAATATTTGGCTATCACCAAATACTCTATAACTGAAATATAATTTAGATTCTCTAGACAGGCTTGGGGAGAATGCTCGGTGGATAAAAAAAATGCTTGTTTCATTTCTGTAAACAATGTCTCATTACTTTCAACATAAACAGCTTACATATCTTTTATAAATTGTTCCTAAGTATGTATATTTTATAGGAGTATAAAAGACATTTTAATCAATTGGTGGTGCTTATAAATATAATTAAATATTCTGTTTATTATCCTTAGATGTAACCAAATTCTTTAATTTATTTTCTGAATTATGGTGGTTTGCAGATTCTTTTGGACTTGATAAATACAAAATCATGTCATTTTAGAATAAAAACGTGTTTACTTTTCCTCTCTGGATTAGTACATAACACCTCAGTAGTGTAAATAAAAATGTTTTTAAAAACTTCCTGCAAATAAATTATATACAATGAGATTTGAAATTCAAGAATTTAATCTAAATGCATTCCCCCCCCCCCCAGCCCTCACCAGGTCAGCTCTAGAACCTGACTGGTTGGTTGAGGTGTATGGGCCATCAGCTGGTGGGATACAACTCATGCAAGTATTCACCATTGCAGCCATCAGGTAACGAGGGCAAGGTTTTACGGTAAAAGTAGAACATGGAAGTAGAGTTACAAATGCACAAAGGAAAACAAATTCAAGTGTGAACAGTCCCCTGTGTAGCTTCTTTGCCAAAAGACTACAGGCATAAATTATCACACAGTTGCATTTCTAGTTGGGTGCAATATCCTGTCTAAGGTGTGAGAGTTCTGGAACATTATCTTCAGAGGGCACAGAACGGACATGAGTGAAGATTCTGTGCCATAAGTGCATGTTCTAACCCTGGTATCTTCTGTTAGGATCAGTTAGGCTATCAGTACTACATTGATGGAAGATCTCCGTGTCTTGTTTCACACCCTGCTGTAATAGCAAGGATATAAAGGACGTTTTTGATGGGTATATTTTTCTTCTTTTTTAAGCTATTTAAACATTTTCTCCTACTGTCTAGTGAATGGTCTACATTTACATTTACATTTGTTCCTATTTACATAAGTGCATCTATTCTCTCTGCGAAATGTAAAAAATTATCCTTAGAGCAGGTTTAAATATTCTGAAAAATTGAGAAGAAAGTACAGCTTTTTTTTCTTCCACAGATCCAGTTTCTCTTAAGTTACTATGGCACACTTATTATAATTAATTAAGCAATATTTACACATTAATAGTTAACTATGCCTATACTTTATTCAGATTTTCTTGGGTTTTACATAATGTCCCTTTTCTGTTAGAAAATCTCATTTGAATACCAAATTACTTTTAGTCAGTACATCTTCATAAGCACCCGTTGGCTGTGACAGTCTCTTATTTTTCTGTTTTTTTTTTTATAACTGTTTTAATGACCCTGACTGTTTTCAGGAATTAAGGCCTGGTCCTTATCAATGATGTCTCTTTACCAGAATTTGTCCAATACTTTCTCATGACTAGACTGAGGTTATGAGTATCTATATAGCAGAAGCATAATTATGGGCTTGAATAAAGGCCATTGTATCCCAAAAACTCTCAGGGGTAACTACACTCAAGATGTTTTCTTTATTATAACTTGTCCTAAGAAACCACGAGCAGCTCAAGGATAATTTTTTTATAATAATTGTCTAAGTCTGAGAATTAGGCATTTCTCTATTAGCATTGATTCCTTTCAGTAATGAAAATATTCTTTTTATGTATTTATTCATAAGGTGAGAGAGAGAAAGATAGAGAGATGAATGATCACACCAGGGCCTTCTGCAACTGCAAACAAACTCTAGATACATGCACCAATTTGTGCACTGGGGAATCAAACCCAAGTCCTTAGGCTTTGCAGGCAATTGCTTTACCCACTGAGCCACGTCTCCAGCCGTTATTAGTGACAATATTCATATTTATTATGATGGTGACTATTCTAGGTCTGTTGCCTCCTCATCTAAACTTTAGGCTCAGATTGTCAATAATCAAATATGCCATTTTACTTGTTTAATAATTATATTCTTTGTTCTTCAGTAGACAGATGGCTTTGTGCTTCTGAATTCTTTCAAGATTTTCTATATTGTTTTGCCTTTCTGGGTGTTTTCTGAGCTTCCTGGATCTGTTATAACCTGCTGTCTGACATTAATGACTGGAAACTCTCAGTGATTTCTGTTTTTAAAAGTTCGTTAGTTTTCTTCTGTTCAATATTTTTCTCTATCTCACAACCCATGCACATATATATATTAGTTAGAAGAAATTTCTGAACTTTTTCTGCCCACATAAAGGTAGGAGTTATTTAAAATGTAAAATTTATCATCACTTTCCTTTTTAGCTGATGACTCATTTGGCAGTACAACTACCTGAGCAAATTTATTTGAAATTTCCCCTATTTGTTGGCAGATATAAGATTTATTTCAATTGTAGAACACTAGCATGTGAGAGGCCCTGAATTCAAGTCAAACATGATAAAGAACAATAACAACAAAATCAAATAAACAAAAATAGATCACAATTATCCCTACATACAAATGCCCACACAAAAATTATTTCTAGACACACCTTGTAAATTTCTTATCCACTATCTTCAATCTTTTAGCATAATGTGAAAGAACATGGGTTTGGTTTTCCTTTTCTCCACACAGCCATTTTAACACACTGAACAAATATGATGAGTCAATTTAGTTTATACAGTTTATGCAATAAGATTTACAAGTCCCAGTTAGTCTTAGCCTTAACCTTATCTTAATTTCTCTTAGTTGCTCAAAGCATTTCTCAATGACTTTTTTCTTACCTGTGTGTTATGAAAGTTGCATCATTCCTGAACTTTCTAGAATTACTTTGATTCTCATCAGGCATGCCTAATACTTTTCTTATTTTTACTTTTTAATAAAATATCATATCAGACAACACCAACACAAACTATCTGAACGATAAACTTATATCATTTGTGACAGTTTTATTTAACATTCTGTTTTTGGTATCATGGTATGGTATTTTTCTATCCTTTATGAACTCAGAAAAATTACCTGTGGTCCTGTAGTATATAAGATTTTCTTTTTTGTTTTGTTTTATTTTATGACTTTATTATGATTAAATATATACACTGTATGCTCAAATCTTGTGAATGTGTCCCCATTTCCCTCATCTCTGTCCGCTACCCACTGGGGTCCTTCCTTGGTGCCCATACTGGATCTGTCCATAGGTTAGGGGGTTATGAACTGCACCAGAGGCAGCCAGTTTTTCTTTTTTTTTTTCTTCCCCCTTTGTGTAACGTTGCTGAGTGGGGCAATGTCTCTGAATATTCTCCTACACAATGGGTCTCACATTCTTCCCATCCCCTCTCCTGCTCAATTCCCTGAGTCATAGTGGATGGGTTTTAAGTCTGCTTTATTGTTGAGATCTTAAGTATCTCAGGATTTTGCCTTGGGTTGTGTTGGGTATCTTTGGTGTCTGCCTCTATTGACCTTTCATGGGTCATCAGACTTGCTGTGGAGATTGGTTGGCCAGGGGTGGTTTGTCTCCTGCCAGGATGTCAGCCATCATCCAATGTCTTGTTGGTAGAACTGGCTTCTCTCTCACTGCCTTCTGAAAAATACAAAAAGAATCTCCATCAGAGAGTGAGATCAATTAGTTTAAATGAGACGACATTGTTATTTTGGCTAGCTCCTAATGGCTATAGTTCTCTGTAGCTTTTTGATTGTGGGAATTTCCTCTAGGTGTCCAAGATCATGGTACTCATAGGATTATGCCATGGGTTCCAGTTCTAGTTAAGGGTTCCTTGTTACTAAGTGGATCTCTTAGCCAATCAGTAAGCCATTGATTACCCTCCTTGCTTTAGCACCACTATTGCACAAATAAGCATTTCTTGACTTGCTGGTTTCTTCCATATAGCAGTGTGTTCACCATTCTCAGGACATCAGCCTATCTTGTATATCAGTGGTCTCTGCTTTCTCCAAATATCATTGAGCAATTTCCTCTGTCAGCTCATGTAACACCTTCCAGTGCTACACATACTACTATCTGGGAGCTGGATACCCTTCTGAATCTAGCAGGGTCTCTTGATGTTGTGTGATGACACTCTGTGGTATCTTAAGCCAAAGTGTCTTACCTTTGGCCTTGGGTGGGTTTTCAAGGACTTTGACAAAAGACTATCTTGTTTTTGTGTCCTTGTGTGTCTCTATGATCAACAGCTCAGTGGGAAAAGTAACCAATGACTTGGACAGGGAGTTGCAGGCCTGAGCAATTTTTGGGGGGGTTCAGGTTCCTCCCATTCTATTTATGGCCCCTCTTACCAGGTAATGCCCACAGCTTCATCAATAGCCTACTGTATGAAAGTAAGGATTTTATGGTATTGATTCATTATAGGTTTAGCTTTTTTTATGTCTTCCCACCCTCTCATTCCTCTCCTCACCCAATTCCTTCTAGGTAAGGCTGGGATAGATGAAGACTCTACCTTGAAAAACAAACAACCAAAAAAGAATAAAAGTAATTTTTTTATTTTAAAAAATACAAACAAAGGAATAAATTATTTATTGAATTTTTCCTAAAGAATAAGAAACAATTTATAAGGAAGATGCCTAATAACATTGTTTTAAGTTTTTATAATAGTATCAGACCTGCAAATGTATCTACAATATGTGATATAGAAAGTGGGTCATTATTTGCCATGATCATGGTCTTTGTTATGATGTATATGTAACACTGATATTTGATTTCATAAACATAATTTATAATTGGTTTTTTTGTTGGTTTTATATTTAAGTGGACTCAAACCCCATCTGTTGTCACATTATTTGGGCTTCTACATCCACTGTTCATTACTTTGATTTTAATTGGTATAACTCAATACCTCTAGGCTTTTGCTTTGCTTTGTTTGTTATTTAGAAAGGCTTATACTATATAATATTTTGTTACTAATTTTCTCATTCCTTTGCATCTCTTTTATACTGGAAGGCGGTTTTGGCTGGGTATAATGTTGGACATAAATCAGTTTTTTTTAGAAGACACTAAATCTTACTTTGGCATTTCATGTTGATGGGCTGTAGTGAATCTGATGCAAGTTTGATTTATCTCTTCCTAGGTTGTTTTCTTCTCAATAGCATCAAAATTACAACATCTCAATGATATGTGTATAATTTCACACATTTCATAAGTACTATAGCTTCTTGATTTCCCCTTTAGTTCCTTCTCCATATTAGATAAACTTGTGATAAATATTTGTAGTTTTCCTTCATCAATTTGATGAGTTTTCTATTTAAAACACACTTATTTTTTTCTTAAACATATCTATATTTCATATTTATCAGGTACTCTTTGGATGTTTTAACCAAATTACATTTCTTACCAACATTGGTTAGATTTCATCAGTCCTTCTCTGAAAAGGTCTCACTTTCACTAGAAACAATTAATTGTTGGTTGTGTCTAAATTATTTGTCAGAGGAATTCTTGTTTTGGTTCTAACTTTAGATCTTCTATTGAGTCTTGGATTTCTTCTTCAGAGCTTGGTGCTTGACAATGTCAACATTTAACATATTCTTTAACATTTTATCTTATTTGATATCTATGGAAGAGAATTTCCACACAGTTTTCCTTGATGTTTCCTATTTTGAGCAGCAGCTTTCTTATTCTCTTTTCTCTGAAGAGGTATTGGTAAATTTTTACCTACTTCCAATGGTTCTGAAGCAAACTTCCCTGAAATGAGTCTTTTGTTCTCTTTCCTTTTCTTTATTAAATGAAGACAGAAGGTTTGTGTGCCAAATCCTTTACAGATAAATTTTTTGGCTTTTTAAAATATTTAATTTATTTATTTATTTGAATGTGAAAGAAAAATAGAGAGAGAGAGAAAGAGAGGGAGGGAGGGAGGGAGAGAGAGAGAGAGAGAGAGAGAGAGAGAGAGAGAGAGAACACCTGGGCTTCCAGCCACTGCAAACGAACTCCTGACACATGAGCCACCTATTACATCTGACTTTAAGCGGGTACTGGGGAATTGAACTCGGGTCTTTCTGCTTGGCACACAAATGATTTAACCACTAAGCCACCACTCTGGCCCTGTTTTTTTGTTTTTTAATGAGTGTTTTGGATGTTGATTGTTTTGTGCATTATCAGTTCTTCTAGAAACTCATCAACATGAATGGTGGGAAAATACTTCAGAAAAATATATGCTAGCACTTATCTTTAGAATATCTTAAATTTGTCTATTATTTTAAAGGGTTGATTTTGTTGTTACTGTTTAATGTTCTGTATCAAGGACTCTCATCTGCTAGGGAAAATCAAACTAGAATGATAGAGGGTCTTTTTAAGCTGGGGAATCTTCTAACAGCTTTGTGTGAAGTATAATATATGGGTTTGTAAGGGATACATATCAGTTTGCTTGTCACCCCACTTCCATCATTCCAATGAAATTGCTTTTTTATTTCATTGAATTTGATGTAAGAAGACTGTGGTTTTGTAAAAATTACACTTGATTTTAAAACAAAAAATTCTAATTGGGAAATTCAATTTCAAAACTAGCTTTTTTTCTAACTGTGATAAATTCCATTCTTATGTGAATGAAGTTTACTCACAAACGTGGGGAGAATACAGTGACTTAAATGGTATGACATCCACCGGTTATTTTAGTGATAATATATTTTACAATTTAATCCCTACACTTCCTGAAGCAATGCCTAAATACAAAGCATTGACTAAAAGCTTATGTAGGTAGAAAAATCCAAATAAATAAGTCTAACTTTCGTGCATATAATCTACATAGTAGCAAACACCTAGGTATTTAGAAATATGAGAGTAGGGTTATCTACACTATAGCAGCTTTAATAGAGCTTTTATTGGAATACACACACAGACAAATTTAAGTAAGCACCTGATAATTTGATCTCCCTGATACCTTTCCTGGCATGTAGGTGCCAGAGAAAATGAGTATATGTGCAAAGCATTTAATATTCTATGTTTGTACAAAATTTGCAACTAAAAATAAACAGATAACCACCTCCCAGTAGGATAAAAAGGCAAGCTAAATCATATAGCATCTAGATAAGGTTGTCTTTGATTGGCATCTTTACTTCTTTTTTGCAACTTTGCTCCAGATTTAAAAATGAGTTCTCTTTAAGATGGCTTCTTCACAGTGACAGATACATCATTGTGAATTAATCCTTTGTGAAGTCTTTTCCACTAATTTGGAAAGAACTTTCAGGTTATTTCACTTTTAGGAATAATAAAGAAAAGGATCTGGGAAGGGGGTTGCTTTTGTCAGGCAGTACTGGCGCTGTGCAAAATTCCCCGTTTGATCATGCATGAGTGACTTAAGTGGAAGATTTATTATAGGGAATATTTTCCTTACTTAAAACATTCTATTCTCACGCTGAAAGAGTCAGATATGGTTCTATTTGTAAACAACTGAAGCATAATATCTGCAATACATCATGTAAAGGTATAATCACTGTCAAAGTGCCAAGGCGCCATCACAGAAAGTGACTGCTGTAATTGACAGAGATGGTGATCAGGCTCCAGAACCATTTGCTGATTGCATATTCATGATTCCACTTTGTAATATGCTACAGTTCCTCTGTGAGTTCTTCTAAATGGATGTTTAAACATCACTAGCCTGACACTATGGATTTTGAAATTTGCAAGTCTAATCTTTAACACCTCTCTTTCTGCTTTGTCTTGGAATGTCTAGCTTGTGAAATGGGGACTTGGCTCTGGGCCTGAATAAGAGGTTTGCATGTTATTGCCATTGTCACTAAGAATTCAGCCCAGTTTGAATTAAGTCCTTAAATTCAGTCCTTTTTTTTTCATAAATTTAAAGTAAACATTGAGGCAGGCAAGATGTAGGAGGATCTCCGTGAGTTCATGGCCACCCTGAGACTGCATAATGAAGGTCAGCCTGGGGTACAGTGAGGTCCTACTTCAAAAACAAGCAAAGTCTTTGGGCTGGAGGGATTGCTCAGTGGTTAAGGCATTTGTATCTAGTGCCTAAAGGCCCAGGGTTCAATTCCCCATTACCCACATAAGCCAGACTTACAAGGTGGTGGCCCTGTTGTGCTCTCTCTCTCTCCCTCTCTCTCTCTCTCTGTATCTCTGCTTGAAAATGAATAAATGAAATATTTTAAAAAATAAAGTAAACATTGACAGTCAGCGAAAACTAACTTCTAAATGTAATGTTTTTTTTCTGGTTAGCCCCTTCACTTGAGGAAAGGTTTATTCTCTCACTGAGAGGTTCTTACATAGCTGTGAGTAATAATTATCTTCAGTATTATTCAACTAGTAGAGTCATCACTAATGGCTCTTTTGTTATTTATTTATTTGTATTATTATGAAGTAGAAACTCTGTATGTGCAGGTCTTGTGTTGGTACCTCCACTTCCCTCCTCCCTGCCCCAAACCACTAAGAGTCCTCTTCAGTGAGATTGCTGGAATTCTCCATAGGATGGAGGGCTATGAGTTATGCAAGCAGCAGACTGTTTTTTTTTTTGGGGGGGGGCAATGTCTCTGGAAATTCTGCCCACCATGGCTCTTACAATCTTTCCACTCATTCTTCCACTAAGTTCCCTGAGCCATGGTGGGTGACTTTTAAGTCTGCTTTAGCTTTTGAACTATGTGAAATGTGGTATGTCCCTGCACTACACCTTTACAAATTGATTTTGGAATGTATTAAGAGAAGCTATACATTATTCTCAAACTATATATACAGCTGATTTACAAAGTTTAAACATATCAGCTTTCCCATGGCAATTGAAGCAAAGAGAATAAAATACAATGTTCCCCAATATTGAATTTTAGGTTTATTTTCCTCATAGTGATGGGAAAATTGACTGCATTTACAAAGAAATGAATATATAATACTTCAAATCTTTCATTAATCTATGTTAGAGACCTTTAGAGATGCAGAAAGCCAACTAAGCATTTCATGACACTCAAAGAAGGAAAATTGCCTTGTGCTTTGAATTTATGAGTACTCAAAGTTAACTCATGTAATGTAACATAAGATCTTCTGGCTGCATAAGTAGGTTGTAAAGAAATAGGAATTACAACATATATATATATATATATATATATATATATATATATATATATATATATATATATTACTAGTTTTTTAAAATCCTGTGTAGTATTTCTCAAGTGTTTAAATACGATAACAAAATGACCAATATTGATATTAGTTTTAAAATGAATATTTTATTCAATATGGTATTAATATAAAAAGTTCTTTTAAAATAAATATGATACAAAAACTATAAAATATTCATACAGAGTACACAGAGTGTACTCTTCAGTAAATCTCATAAAATGCACACCATTATAACACCTCAAATATAAACTATTCTATAGTTATCAAACTTCTAAGAAAATAAGGTATAGAGATATTCTAAGGAACCTATTTAAACTCCTTTCTCTTCATATCAAAGTCCAGATGTAACTGAGAAAACCCTGACATCACCTCTGAGATCATTTGAGACGAGAAGAAATGCTACTTCTTGAAGTCATTTATCTGCAGGAGATCTGGACATAAACAAGTCAACAAGCTCTGCTCTCCGGCAGCTTGGCAAAGCCGTGTTGTTAGAAGCAATTATGGCTGAGCCACGTTAATGAAGCTCAAGGGATGATGTGGAAACCCAAATTATAGTTAATTTTCATAATTACAATTAATCTCCCAGATTAAGTGTACAGAGAGCATCTGAATATGTGCTTTTCCACCCATAACTCTATGCAGATGCCGCCTTTTCCTCATTGAATGCCTTGTGAATCTGAAGATAGCCATAACGATCTCAGAAGCATGAAACTCCATTCTACACTGGAAAGGTTGTTGCCAAAATAGGTTTTCGAATCAGCAAACAACATTTGGAAGAATTTATCAATAATAATAAATTTCTTTCATTTCTCCTCTGAGAGTTATTATTTTATTTATTTATTAATCTATGATGTATTTCTCTGTGCTGTTTATATGACTGGCTATGTATCAGATTTTGGAAAAGAAGTAATGGTGAAATACTTGGCCTGATAGACACTGTTCTCTTTATAAAGTTGCTATGGGACCATTCATACATTTGCTCACTGATAATTGCTGAGTTCATGTCTTGCGTCAGGCATGTTACTGGAAATCTGAATGACATATTTAACAAATAGATGAAATCTTCACCCTTTTAGAGCTTATACTTCAACAAAAGATGCTGATTATAAGAAAAAATATAAATATTTTATGATGGATTGATTACATATTTTGACTCCAATTCATTATCTCATTATAGCCAAGCTTCATTGATATGTGACTTTTCACAGATAAGCTAGTTTCAAATTTTCTTTTTAAAAATAGAACATGATAGAAATTACAGTGTGCTATTCCCAGCCATAGGCCTCAAGAAGCCTTGCAAAATCTACTTCCTTTCTGAATGTGACAGTCTCACAGGAGCTAGCTAAGAAAACTAAACTGTTCCCATCTAACACAATAGTTGTGAGATCCTATATGATCACTGAGTTTGATTCTAATGAATAAGCCAACCAGCCTACACATAGAATCACAAGTTATATGTCCTGAGGCTTTGTGATACTGACTTTGGGTTTAATAATGGATTTTAAAAAGTGATTAAATTCAATAGAAAAAACAAACAAACAAACACAAATCCCTGCAGTCTCCCGACATGGGAATACTATTTAGAACTAAAGGAAAATGAGCTACCAAGTCAGGAAAATACATCAAACAAACACACACATATTAATAATCAAAAGAAGCCAATATGAGAAGGTAAGGACTATAATTCCATATACAAGGAATTTCAAATAGGTTGAATTGCAGAGATTAAAAATGGGAATTTCAGAGGTTGGTGGTGAAGGATGGATTCACAGAGGAGAGAGACTTTTCTTTTGCAATGATTAGTATTGGAATGGAGGATTTGAGGGCTTGTAAATATAGTGCATGACGCTAGAATAATGGACACCTACAATCATACATTTGTGCATTCCCATACAATGCACAACACCAAAAGTTAACAACAGTGTATAACTGCCTCTATCACTTTGAAATCAGCCATATCTCTCACATTAGGCAAAATAAAAATATGAGAATGATTACCATATATCTCTTTCTAGGATCTTGTTTAATGTCTACTAAGCTATCTTCTCTATTTGGATGCTCCAGAATACAGTCTTTATGCCTTAATCTTGAGATCAAGCAAACATGTGCAGAACAGTACTAAGCCAAAGTACTATGACACAAGTAGAACCTTACTTTTTTATGACATTTGATTCACTCCAATATAGAGTAAATTGACACATAGAGAAAATAATATCTGTAAAGAGGGCTCTCTTATAAGAAAATCCCACAAAAGGCTGGAGAGATTGCTCAGTGGTTAAGGCATTTGCCTGTAAAGCAGAAGGACCCAAGTTTGATTCCCCAGTGCCCACTTATAGCCAGATGTACAAGGTGGCACATATGTCTGGAGGAGTTTGTTTGCTGTGGCTTGAGGCCCTGGTGTACCCAATCTCTCTCTCTCTCTCTCTCTCTCTCTCTCTCTCTCTCTCTCTCTCTTCTCTCATCTCTCATCTCTCTATCTCAAATAAATAAACAAATTTTAAAAAAACAAAAAAGATTCACTGTTGGTCGGAATGCAAACTTGTACAACCACTATGGAAAGCAATGTGGTGGATCCTAAACAAGATGAATATAGAGCTACTTGCCAACCTAGCTATCCCTCTACTGGGCATCTACCCCCAAGTTTCCTTGCCAAAGCACAGACATTTGCTTAACCATGTTTATAGCAGTTCAATTCATAATAGCAAAGAAATGGAATCAATCCAAATGACAATCACTGGATGAATATCAAAGTTGTGATAAACTATAGAATTCTACTAAGCTGAAAGAAAAAATGACATAACGAAATTTAAAGAAAAATGGATGGACTTGGAGCAGATCATACTTAGCAAGCATACACATGAACAGAGAGCCAAGTGATGTGTATTCTCCCTCATATGTGGTTGCTAACCATGTTAAACTGGAACATTAAAAATCTGTCAGTGAATCAAGAGACTTTAAAAGGGAATGAAAAGAATTAGAGGGGTGTTGCGGTCAGCTTGTTAGTTGTTGCGCAGAAGAACCCAAACAAAAGCGGCTTGTGGAGGAATGGGTTTATTTGGCTTACGGACTTGAGGGGAGACTCCATCCTGGCAGGGAAGACGATGGCATGAGCAGAGGACTGGACATTACCTCTGCCACAGGACTGCAAACAGCGGCAGGAAGGTGTGCCAAATACTGGCAAGGGGAAGCTGGCTTATAACCCCCATAAGCCCGCCCCCAACAACACAGCTCTAGTGAGGTTCTAATTCCCGAATTGCCATTAGCTGAGGATCGGTCTATCAGAACACATTCATTTGTTTGTGGGGGACACCTGGATCAAACCATGACAATCCACCCCTGGCCCTCACAAACTAATAATCATACATGATGTAAATACAATGCATTCAGCTCAACTCTTAAGTCCCCACAGCTTTCAACTGAGCCATAATACCAAAAATAAACCCATAATTGCACGGAACATTCACAATGCAAAACATGAGGCACAGCGAAAACAGATTGACCAATCCAAGATTTAAAACAAACAGGGCACCATCAATCCAATGACCCTCTCTTTCTAAACAATCTCCATTCCACAGAACCAGGTGGGCTACCAACTTGTTAATCCAGGGTGGAATCAAAGCATTCAGGCCCCTTACTTCAAAAGTCTGCATTCTTCCTGTTGTTCTAATGCAGACCAGCTGGCCCAATCTCAGTGGTTGTAATCTTTCAAACAATTGCAGGTGAACGGGCAGCAGTTTCGACCCAAAGATCTTCTCTCTGTGCCATCTCCATCTGCTCACACCAGTCCATCTTTACGTAACACAACCCTGCACAGGTTCCCAGGACATAGGCAGGCAGAACACAGCAAGCCTCTCATGCAAACTGCTTCTGGCACAGTCCTGACCAAGTTCTTTCTCCCCCTCGTAAGCCAAACCTCACATTCCATAGTTCTTACTGCATTCAGGTCTTTTAATTCTGACCAGAATTCTCCATGAAGCTGTACTTACAGCATTGAAAGGTCTCTCTCAGGACAAGGTTTCCAATCCGTCCATATTCCTCCTGTAGATCATCACTTCCAGAAGACCAAAGCCACAAGATCAGGGTTCTAGCAGCAACAGATGACCCCATATCCTCGTACCAAAACTGTTGTGGTCACCTTTCTAGTTGCTGCACAGAAAGAACCCAAATAAAAGTGGCTTGTTGAGGAATGGGTTTATTTGGCTTACGGACTCGAGGGGAGACTCCATCCTGGCAGGAAAGATGATGGGTTCTAGCAGAGGGCTGGACATCACCTCTGCCACAGCACTGCAAACAGCGGCAGGAAGGTGTGCCAAACTCTGGCAAGGGGAAGCTGGCTTATAACCCCCATAAGCCCACCCACGACACCACAGCTTCATCGAGGTTGTAAAACCTAAACTGCCATGAGCTGAGGATCAATCTATCAGAACACATTCATTTGTTTGTGGGGGACACCTAGATCAAACCATGACAAGGGGAATCTGAGGTGGGGGGGGACTCATACAGTAAGCTAAACTTATAAGAAATTGTCACTATAAAACCCTAGCTTTTAAACAGTAAGCTCCGGAGGAAGCTGAGGGCTCCACCTGGTATGAAGGGGCCACAAATAGAATGGGAGAAAGACTAACCTCAAAAATAATTGCTCAAGCCTGCATCTCTTTTTCCCAGTTATTGGCTCCTTCCCACACTGAGCTGTTGTTGATCAAAGAGACCCAGGAGGTAGGTCCCCAAAATGTGACAGACTTCTATCCAAGCTCTTGAATACCTGTCCAAGGCCTAAGGTAAGACCCTACTGCTGAAGAAATCACAGATTGCCATCAAATAACACCAAGAGATCCTGCTAGATCCAGAATGTTAACCAGCTCCCGGATGGTAGCATGTGAAGCACTGGAAGGTGTTACATGAGTTGCCAGGGGAAATTGGTCAATGACATTTGGAGAAAGCAGAGACCACTATTGTACAATATAGACAATTATCACAAGAATGCTGGGCACACTACTATAGGAAGAAACCAGGAAGTCAAGAAATGCTCATCTGTGCAATAGTGGCACTAAATGGAGGAGGGTAATCAATGGCTTAGTGATTGAATAAGAGACCCACTTAGTGATAAGGAACCCTTAACTGGAACTGGAATCCATAGTAAAGTCCTATGGGGATGATGATCTTGGGCTCCTAGGGGAAATTTCCACTATCAGAAAGCTATAGAGAAGCTACAGCCATTAGGAGCTAGCTAAAATAGCAATGTTGTCTCATTTAACCTATATTGATCTCACTCTGTGATGGAGATTCTGTTTGTGTTTTTCAGAAGGCTGTGAGAGAGATGGGGACAAGCCAGTTCCACCAACAAGACATTAGATGATGGCCACCCCTGGCCAACCAATCGCCACAGCAAGTCTGATAACCCATGACAAGTCAATGGAGACAGACACCAAAGTTACCCAACACAACCAATGGCAAAACTCTGAGATACTTAAGATCTCAACAATAAAGCAGACTTAAAACTCACCCACTATGACTCAAGGAACTGAGTAGAAGAGGGGGCAGAAAGAAAGTGAGATCCATGGTGCAGGAGAATATCCAGAGACATTGCCCCACTCAGCAACATTAAACAAAGGGGGAAGAAAAAAAAGAAAAACTGGCTCCCTCTGGTGGAGTTCATAACCCCCTATCCTATGGGCAGATCCAGTATGCACACCGAGGAAGTACCCCAGTGGGTAGGGGACGGAGAGGAGGGAAATGGGGACACATTCACAAGATATGATCATACAATGTATATATTTAATCATAATTAAGTAATAAAATAAAATAAAACAAAAAAGAAAAATCTCATATAATATAGGACCACAGGTAATTTGTCTGTGCATTCATAAAGGATAGAAAGATGCCATACCATGAAACCAATAACAGAATGTGAAATAAAAGTGTTACAAATGATATGTTAAGTTTATGGTTTAGATAGTTTGTGTTGGTGCTATCTGATGTGATATGTTATTAAAAAGTAAAAATAAGAAAAGATTTAGGCAGGCCTGATAAGAATCAAAGTAATTCTAGAAAGTTCAGGAATGATGCAACTTTCATAACATACAGGTAAGAAAAAAGTCATTGAGAAATGCTTTGAGCAACTAAGAGAAATTAAGATAAGGTTAAGGCTAAGACTAACTGGGACTTGTAAATCTTATTGCATAAAATGTATAAACTAAGTTGACGCATGATATTTGTTCAGTGAGTTAAAATGGCTGTGTGGAGAAAAGGAAAACCAAACCCATGTTTTTTACATTATGCTAAAAGATTGAAGATAATGGGTAGGGAACTTACAAGGTGTCTCTAAAAATAGTTTTTGTGTGGACATTTGTATGTAGGGATAATTGTGATCTATTTTTGTTTATTTGATTTTGTTGTTATTGTTCTTTATTATGTTTGACTTGAATTCAGGGCCTCTTACATGCTAGTGTTCTACCATTGAAATAAATCTTATATCTGCCAACAAATAGGGAAAATTTCAAATAAATTTGCTCAGGTAGTTGTACTGCCAAATGAGTCATCAGCTAAAAAGGAAAGTGATGATAAATTTTACATTTTAAATAACTCCTACCTTTATGTGGGCAGAAAGAGTTCAGAAGTTTCTTCTAACTGGTAAAAGATAACTCATGCTCTTAGACATGTCCAAGAAAAAAATGTACTTCCTGAAGAGAGAGTCAAATGTCAAGGATAACTAAGAGCTCATCTCATGGATTTTTACTTATTCTATATAAGAATATTCTTTTTAAGAATTTGTTGTTGGCAAGAATCTAAATTAGTCCAACCACTATAGAATGCATATGGAGATTCCTCCAAAAAGTGTACTAGAACTACCTTCTGATCTACCTCACCTCATGCAGCTACATATTGGAAGGAAGCAAAGTCTTGATACAGCACTGCTCACAACGGGAAAGTTAAGACTTCAGTGTAGGTGTGCACAAACAGGTAACTGGATAACAACGTGGTAGATATGCATAATGGCGGACCATCTAGCCATAAGAAGAATCCAGTCATGATGTTCTCAAGAAGATGATGTAATTAAAATCCTGATGTGAAAAAAGGCCAGACTCATAAAGGAAGATGTTACATATTTCCACTCACACAAAATTTAGATATAGAAATAGTGATAGAAAGTAAAATGGGAGACTATTCCAGCCTGGTAGAAATTAATCTAGTAAGGCACCCATTGCTTAGCCCTGACATCCATATGTGTGTGTGTGTGGACACACACACACACACACACAGAACAATGACAAAATTGGTGAGAAAGACATTTTGGAAAGATGTATGTGTGTAGACCTGTCTGAATGTGCAAAGGATATAAGGATACTTGTGTCCCATATTGATGCTCATCAAAGGATAACTTTTAATAATAAGTAGATAAGCTGACCTGTTCTGTGAATAGTGGCCAAACCTATTTCACTCAGCCATCCCTGTCATCGCCCAATGGATCTGTGAACAAAGTGGTTGTGGTGGAAGGGATGCTGGTTATATATGGGCCCAACAACATGGACTTCCATTAATGAAGGCTGATCTGGCTATGGCTGCTGTTGAGTGTCAAATCAGCAGAGACCAACACTGAGCCCCCAATATGGAAGCATTCCTTATGAAGACCAGCCAGCAAATTGGTGATAAGTTGACTATATTGGACAACTTTCATCATGGAAAGGGCTGTGTTTTATCCATACTGGAATCAACGCTTATTTTGGGTATGGACTTGCTTTTCCCGCCCAGAGTGCTTCTACAAAAAAAATTACCATCCATGGGCTCACAGAAGGGCCTTATCCACCCTTATGCTATTTTACACAGCATTGCTTCAGACCTACAAACTTACTTCATAGCCAAGGAAGTTCAGGAGTGGGCTCATAATCATGGAACTCACTGGTCCTACCATGTGACCCACCATCCTAAAGCAGCTGGCATTATAGAACAGTGGAATAGCCTTTCAAAGAAACAGTTATGGCACCATCTAGGTGTCAATATCCTGGAGGGGTTGGGTAGGGTTCCCCAGCAGTTTGTGTATGTGCTGAACCAGCCTTTTATATATGGTACTATTTCTCCTATAGCCCAGATTCACAGGGCCAGGAATCAAGGGGTGGAAATGGGAGTGGTACAATTTATCATCACCCCAATCAATCTATTAGCCGAATTATTGCTTCCTGTTCCCACAACCTTGTGCTCTGCTGACCTAGAAGTCTTGGTTCCAGAGGGTGGAGTGCTTTTGCCAGGAGGCACAAAGAGTATTCCATTGAACTAGAAGTTAAGACTCCCCCTGGACACTTTGGGCTTCTGATACCATCCAGTCAACTGGATAAGAAAGGAATTACAGTGTTATCAGGGGAGATTGATCCAGACTTCCAGGTAGATATTAGGCTGCTCCTCCACAATGAGATAAGGAGTATGTCTGGAGTGCAGGGTGCTTCTTGGTGTTATCAAGCTCTGTTATCAATGTCAATGGGAAATTATAACACTCTAAACAAGGTAGTGTGATAAATGACCCAGATCCATCAAGAAAGAAAGTATGGGTGTGATGGTTGGGTTTTGTTTTCAACTTTATCTCTGAGGATGTTTATAGGAAAGCAGCCTCTCATTAGGGGTCAGGATGTAGTGATGCTCAGGGAACCTGGAAATTAACATTCCTTCCAGGGAAGGCAGTGCAGGAAGGAAATTCCAGAGACAACAAGTCTGAGATAGGGTTTCAAGACTCCACTCTAATACTATAATACTATAAGAGTGTCTCAAACATGGCAATGTGAATGATTTGTCAATAAGAAATATAAGAAAATAAGAAAAATATACTTATTTCAAATAAAGTGATTCAGAAGGCTATTAAGCAAAATAACACTTGAACAGAATCATGAAATAAGTGGAAGTGTGAGAAAATAGGCAGGTGAAGAATGTCTCATGTGACAAGAAAAGGAACACACACACACACACACACACACACACACACACACACACACAATCCTTGCCCAGCGTGATGTAGTCAAGGAATACCCCTGATGCCAGTATGATGAGGATGGCAAAATCTGAATTAGTGGTAAGAAACACAATTAGAGAAAATTAAGATAAATGGGGAAATGGTAAGCAGAATTCAAAGTAATACAGGATTTTATTCTTAAAAAAATAGCCACTGGGGGGTTTGAACAAAAGAATAGCATGACCCAACTTATTTTAATGGAATTACTTCAACTATTACAGGTAGAATAATTTCAGATCATACCTTATGGGAGATTACACTTTCCTATAAGATCTTCAAATGGAGACTTTATATTTTTAATGGGTATTTTTTTCAAGTCCCAAGAATTAACATGACACTCAAGATAGTCTGTGAGCACATTTAAGAGTATATCAATTTACAGAAATAAAATACTCAACTTTTCTATTATCTTCACATTCACCTGATAAGAATTTATTTTCTTAACTGTCCCAAAGTAATAAAATGAGTGATTATAAAAATACTTAAAAATTAAATCCACATTCCATGTAATTATAAAGTGATTATAAATATCTACAATACTCCAAAATGACTGTGAAATAATTACATATGATGTGCATTTGATGGAGTTTGGTTGAACTTATAAAAATATTTTTCTTGTCTCATATGTGACTGAAAATAGCACATACCTAAGAATTGCCACACAGAGCTGTTTGATAACATATGTCCCAAAACTCACAATTAACTGAACAGCATCAAATCAATACAAATCAATTAATTTTGGTAAGGACTGTCATTTGTGGTAAAAATAGAGAGATTCCTTCTGGCAGAATTAACATGTGCATGCCTAATAAGAAGCCTGGGAACTATAGTAAATAGAATATGGGAAGTGAAAAGGGCAGCACCGGGAGGATAAGGAAAGAACATTGGCAATAGCTTCTAAACATACCACCTCAAAATTCAGCATGTCAGGAACGAGCTGTGGGTAATGGTAGAAAGTACCAAAATTGTGACTTACATATGTCCCAGAACAATCCAAATCTGGACACAAAAATTCCAAACAACTTTATAGCAAAACCAAAAAGCCAGTCTATTGATGATGTTTCCAGAAAACAGAATTATTAAGAGTTAGCATATTTTTTTAAGTATTCTATTTTTTTTAATTTATTGTCCATAATGAGTTACAACATTTAGTGGGCAAACAATGAGTTGTTATCCCCAATTCCCCACTGCCTTCCCCTCCCCCCTCCACTGGATACCCTCCTCCATGGGTCCTCTGGATCAGTCCTTGTGACAGGGGACCATGGATAGCCTAGTAATCAGCCAGGTTCTCCTGTCCATACCTCTGGATAGTCTCCCCCACCACGGCTCTCACAATCTTTCCGCCCCCTCTTCCGCATAGTTCCCTGAGTCGTGGTGGATGAGTAATAAGTTTGCTTTAAGGTTGTGGGCTTAGGGGTCTATGTGTCGAAAATCGTTGGTTTCTGTTCCACTGGCTAATCCTGTGCTGATTTAATGGCTGTGGCTGTGGGCCCCTTGTTCATCTCGTCTTTCTCTGCGGAGTTCCATTTGGATCCTCCATTGTATGATTTTTTATTTAAATGTGTTGATTTCTTTTTGTGGATGTGCATGCTTGGGCTCATGAATGTGTGTGTGGACACACATGTACAGGTGTGCATGTGTATGTGTGAGTGTGGAGGCCAAGAGTTGACACTGGATGTCTTGCTTAATTGCTCTACAACTTATTTACTGAGACAGAGTCTTTTCCCTTGGATCCTGCACTCATCAATTCAGCTAGTCTAGCAAACTATTTCACTCCAGGGGCTTCTATCTGTAACCATGCCCACCCAACATTTATTTAGATGCTTGGGATTTGAACTCTGCTTCTAACACTTGCATGACAAGTTCTTTATCCACTTCGCCATTTCGCCAGCCATGTATTGACTTTGATATAATTTTATGTTTATCCTTTCTAGGGGAAGAGCCCTAATTATTTCAACAAGCTTATTACTCATCAGTAACGTTTTTCATCAGTAGCAGAATGAAACCTCTGATGCTAGTGCGATTGGGATGGCAAATATATATATATATATATATATATATATATATATATATATATATTAGCATACTATGATATATATATGTATATATCATAGTATGCTAAATATATTAGCATACTATGATATATATGGATATATCATAGTATGCTAATGTAGTATTGAGCTAAAGGCTACACATTTGTCCATTTTCTCCATGACTGCCACAAAACTTGTCATGTAAATACTTATTCACTTACCAAACATTACCTACAATCCACCACTGTAGTCAAGAGACAATATAGTGATAAAGAGGGATAATTAAAATGAAATTTCTGGCATCGTCATTATACCTATCACAGAAAAAAAGGAACATAGATCTATAATTAAAACCCTTAATTTGATTTAAAATTTGAATACCCCAAGTTAATTTTCCATAACTCTCAGATGAGGTGGGTCTTTATTTTAATTAAAAATATTTATTTCTTCATTTATTTGTGGGCAGAGAAAGAAAGAGGGAGGGAGGGAGGGAGAGAGAGAAAGAGAGAAAGAGAGAGAGAAAGAGAGAGATAGAGAGAGAGAGAGGGGAGTATGTGCACTTCATGGTCTCTTGCCACTGCAAGAAGTTTTTTTTTTTTTTTTAACACCACCAGATGAACTTCCTTCCTATGCAATTGAAGGTCTTTTGCTCCTTTTACGCAATACACAGAGTGACAGTTATTATATGCCTGGCATTACTCTAGATAGTGGGAGGGTCCTA
>PVHP010005015.1:39715-68415 GCA_004024765.1 Zapus hudsonius
CCCTACCTCCCTCCCTCCCTCCCTCCCTCCCTCCCTCTCTCTCTCTTTCTCTCTCTCTCTCCCTCTCTGTCTCTCTCATTGCAAATAAATAGATAAAAATAAAAATAAATAAGTGAAACACTAGGAAACTGTTAAATAATGTTGAAAGACCTAAAAATTGTGTTGTAATGGTCCCCCAAAAGTTAAAAAATATGGTACTAAAAACCCTTAAATAATAATAACATATTAAATAGACAATATCTAGCAAATGGATAAGCAGAATCAATAAGTTTAGAAAAATTTAAGATAATCACAAAATTCTTTCTTAATAATATCACAATCAAAATAGAAAATAAAGAATAATTTGGAAACTTCTAGGAAAGTAATACACTTTACGAACAAGGGAGAAATGATTTGGATACCAGTCCCTTTCTCACTGGAGTAGGCGGTAGTGGCACAGTATTCTTGAAGTTTTGAAGGCAGTAATGGCCACTGCATACTTATGTACCTTGAAAACATTTTCCAGAATAAAGGAAAAGAATGTTTTCAGAAGAAGCACAACAAAGATAATTAATAATTAGGAAAAATATCCTAAGACAGTGGCAAAAAGACATCCTTTTGAGAAATAAAAAAGAAACCAGATGGGCATTTTGAAAATCAGGAATAAAGGATAAGGACAGAAAATTTACATTTCGAAGACATAAAGCTTTACCTAAAGGTGTAAGGATATATGAAAAACATGAATTGTGTTATAGATCTTCAGGTAAAGCTAGTGTCAGTATACAGTGAGTATGGGGAGAGCTAGAAGGGGGCTCAGTCATATGGTTAAGAGACTTGATGTCATTTTAATGGACCTAAGATGTTCTCTTCAGTGTAAGAGGATGAAATTTACTTCGGTTCTTGAGAAGGCTTCAAAGGGATGAGTTTGAAGGGAGAGAAGGTCTCAGTTTCTTGTTGGGTCAGCTGGTCTTAGATTGTAATTCCCAATGGGCATCCTGTCCAAAGAAAAGGGTCCTAAATATCTGCAAGGGACTTGAGGTGCAACTCCTCAGAGAGCTGTCTGTCTTTTCAGATCAACCTTCCTGAGGCATCGGCCAGAGACTCACTAATGCAATCTTCAAAAGACTTGAATTTGCCACTAGCACTAATACAGACAGCCCATGGAGGAGGATATCCAACTGATCAGGGATGGGGACTGGGGGAATTGGGGAATTCGGGATAACAACACATTGTTTGCCCACTAAATAATGTAACTCATTATGGACAATAAATATATATTTAAAAAAAGACAAATTTTGAAAGGACCTCCATGGAAGAGGAATCCTCAAGGGATCTAGAACTCAGGCCTGTCGTTCCAGGATAAGGATATCAGAAAGGGGAAGTGTGTCCATATAATCACATAGAAACCCTCGGATGAATGAGTGAATGTAGTCCATCTCCACAGAGCCAGCCAGAAGAGAAGGGAAATAACGACATAAGGTGCCCTGTAGAAGCTCAGAAGAGCAAGGGTTGGGATTTCACAGAGGGCTCCCCCATCCATAAGTCACGGTCCTCATGCATTTACAAAATCTTCCAAGGGTCCTGAGGCAAACAGAATGTTCCAGAGGAGCTTGCATCCTTCATCTCTTAGCATGGTGGGGAGGGCACATTGGATGTCCATCACCAATGCACAAAACCATTCAAGCAACCAGGAGTGTACCACCAGAAGATCTCAGTAGTTTAGGAGCCCAGCCAATGTCCAGTCAAGTGCCCACATGAAATAAGTGCGGAGACATCAGAAGAGACTTGCAAGAAGACTTCAGGAAACAGTCCACAGAGCAAGGTTGTGACTCAGCCCCACTTCCTGGACTCTCTCTACATTCTCCATTTGGCCAATCACTTTAGTGGACTGGGTGGCCAGCTACCGCAGTAGCAAGGCAGAGACTGAGAGACAATGAATGAATCCAACCTTTATACTAGAATGGAAAGGGAAGTTTATTGAATACACTGCAAGAAAGGGCAATGGGCTGTGGGTCTGTCTCCAGTAGGGAAAATAGGGAAGAGTACTTGTTTCATTAGGGTGTGTTTCTTTGTGTACCATTTTCTAGCATATAGTTTGTGGCGTGGAAAGAAGGGCAGTCCAGATTTGTCAGCGTATAGTTCTGGAAGGTTAGCTTGAGCAGCTGAGCCTTTCATTTCCTGCCACCATGCTTTCTCCACTATTCTCAAAAAGGAAGCCAAGTGAACTCTTATCTTCTTGAAGATGCTTCTGGCTAGGGATTAGTTCAGAGCAATGAATAAAGTAGTTAATAGAGGAGTGCTCGTTGTTTGCTTTGGAACTTTCATGGTCTGATGAGAAACTGTGACTAGTTGCTGTTGCCAGGGTCATGGATACTATCATATTGCAAACCCAGGAAAAGGAATTCAAAACTCAAGGTATCATGATTAATCAATGCACATTATTTTTTGGTTTTTACAATGCACACACTTTTGTGTCATTGTAAAGTCCAAAATTATGTAGACAATGGAATATTACTTGGCCATATAAAAACAAGAAAATCCTGCCACTTGAGAAAACCTGAGTGTACTAGAGGATAAGTGAAGACACAGAAAAATAAATAACTTATGCTTTAAATCTTAAGTCAAACTTACAGCAGTAGAGAGTAAAACTTTATAGAATTTCCAGGTGTTAGTGTGTTCATGTGTGTTGGGTAGGATGGAATGCCTTTGTTCAAAAGGTGCAAACCTTTAGATTTAAGATGATAAGCTCTGAGGATTTGATCAACACTGTAGTGATTATATTTAATATGGTATTCTGTGCTTGAAAATAGTCTTAGGGCATATATCTTAAATGTTCTTACCACACATATATTAATTGGCAACTATGAGATGATAGTTACATTAGTGAACTTAGTTCTGGCTGTTATTTTCAAAAAGTATACATGTACTCATCAGTTGGTACATTTTAAATATATACAATTTTTATTATTTGTACCTATGTAAAACTCAAATATAAAAATAATAAACTGTAATAGTTATAAAATGATGGTTATAGCCATATGTAGAAAGCTTAAACCAGGTATGGTAGAACTTGAGAGGCTGTAGTAGAGAGAGTATTGTGAATTTAAGGGTAGCCTAGCTACATAGCAAGACCGTATCTCAAAAGGAAAAGGAAAAGAAAAAAAATATGAACAGCCAAAAGAAATAACATAATGAACTGTCCCAACACATTAATTGAAAATGTATAGTATTTATTTTAAATAAGTAGTGAAAAGAATGTGCATATTGTAATCTCCAGAGAGCAAGGTACACTGCCAAGCAGAACAAAGGACAGGAAGTGGAAAGCATCATTTCTATATGTAAGACTTATTATAAACCGAAGAAAATACAGTTAAATGCATCTATTAAGGCTCTAAACATGAATATGTATTCACTAACCCTCAGCAGGTGCTGTCTGTCCCTGTGCTATATTATACCTAAATTATCACATAAGTATGATTTTTCTAAAATAAATACATAAAGAGCTGTGCTATTATATACTAGTATATATCCACTTGTTTCAAATATTAAAGTATATGTCTCTAGAAATATACCAAAACATAGCTTATAGTTGTAAAATTTAGACTAATCATTTTATTGATTCCAAATCAACTAAGATTAATGTTTACCAATAATAATAACACCACATCTATTGTAGAAATATAAATAAACTTGAAAAGTATAAAATACCTATCAATTACAACTCAAATTCTACCAGCTTGTGAAAAAAATCATTCACAGATTTCACTTACTTCTTTGGTCTTTTGTACTTTGTATGTATGCATACATGTCCGCATGTGTGTAGGTGCTTGTGGATGTACATGTGGAGGTCCATGTACAATGTCTCTCAACTGTTTTCACCTTATAGTTTGAAACAAAGTTCTTAGAGCTCATTGATTTGGATAGGAATGCTGACCAGCAAGTACCTAGGAATATTCCCATTTCCACTTATGTAGGGCTGAGATTCCACTTACCACTATGCCTGGCTGTTTACAAGGGTGCTGGGGATCTGAACTCAGGTCTTTCCCACTAAGCAATCTCTCCTGTTCTCAGATTAGTCCTTAACAAATTTTCTTTGAATATACATTTATAAAATTAGTAGATCTTTATATGAAAATTTTTGTATTTTTGTCAACTTTTCAACTTTGAAATCAATATTTAGCTTTTCCTTCATAATTTAAGTTCTTCACACTTAGGGAATAAAAGACGTCAGATGTTATATACAATTATAATTCTAGTCATATTTTCTCTTTTATGAGACAGGGTGTTATGTAGCCCAGGCTAGCCCCTAAATCACTATGCAACCAAGATTAAATATGAACTCCTCCTATTCTTCCTGTTTCAACTTCCCAATTACTAATATTATTTGTGTGGGCCATCATTCATGACCCTAAGTTAATTTTATATAACAAATTTTACTTTCACAAGCTATAATCTATATAAGGAAAGCTTAAAGCTACAAAACCTTTAGCAACAATCACTTAAAATCAAATCTGTAATCATTATATAGGTTCTACATGATTGAGATCCTGGGCATTTTGTGAACAAAATTTATGACTTCACATCAAGATATGAGGCATTTAAATGACAGTCATTTAAGTTGCAATAATGTTATGTGGACTTTCTGTTTAGAAGATATTTTCCTCAATTGTGAAGCTTAAATATTCACTGGAAATGAACTTTCTGCCAAGACGGAAAATGATCTTTAAAATGCAGCAAATAAATCATACATTGAATTCCAGGAACTATCTTATATAAGCAAAAGAATGGGACCCATAAGCACACCTGTGGTAGTCAGGGTATCCTCCTCTGTCACTCACCTGTCTGGTTTTTTAAGTCACCCACCTGTTTTTCCTTACAACAGCATATCTTACTAACTCTGAAGCTTTTATTCAAGATTCTCCTGTTTCTGATCCCCTGTTTCTGGACTAGGATTGCAAGTGTGTGTGATCATGTCCAGCTGTCTACATGGGTTCTGGAGAGTCTAACTCAAGCAGTCTCAGTCTCCCCTCCGACTCCCAGGCCCTTCTATTTGAGGAGAAAGTGCACTTCACTTCACTTCTAAGTCATCTTTCCAGCACTACCGGAATGATTTTAAAGGGCCTCTATTTCATTTCTATTTCTGAAATTAAATGATGACAGTTCAAACAATTGTTGAATCAGCAGGAGAAAGAACAATTTTGGAAAGGAGAAACTACAAAGCACAAATATGTATATTTCCTGAAATAAGATTGATACTTACCAGAGACAGATTCTTTATAATACATAACTGGAAATTTATGCATGTTAAACTCTTTGAAATTTTATTTCCTTTTCCCCGAAGTGAAGAAATAACCTTGATTATGCTCAGAATAAGATAAGCTAATACCCACAAATCTCTTATTGTTGGACCAAGGTTGACATATGTTTGATGATGACTGAGACTCCCACACAAACAGATGCTAGTCTTTGCTTTCTGGCCTTTAGTGGGACGCCTCAAAGCATAATCATTCTGAAACTCTTCCTGCTTCTTTAAAATGACAATCATTCCTTTTGATAATTTGGAATGATTGTAGGAGAAAATATAGTGAAATGTGTTGGACATAGAAACTGTAAAATATTGTTATTAACAACATAACCATCATTAATATACTGTTAATCAGCAGGACCTGATTACCTAACTAAGCAATATATAATTTCCATCTAAAAGATCAGAGTCTAAGAAATTAGATTAGTAAATTACATAGAATCGCCAAAATTTTTAATGTACTTTCCTTTAAGAATAGAAACTATCTGGTAGAATATTTTCCACTAGCATGTTGAGAAACTCACCCATGAAATTAGCTTTACATACAGAGCTTGAAGAGTAAAATATATACTATATGACACATTTTCCTATGAAATGGACACAATTGATGTATATCTATCTATCTATCTATCTATCTATCATCTATATATATATATATCTTCATCCTATGCAGAGGAAACAATAACCATTAAATGTGACCTTTGATTAAAGTGCTGTGCTCTAGAATTTTTTGTTGCTGAAACTATTCAGACTCAGTAGCTGATTTTATTTGTTATTCACAAGAAATATTATTAGCATTATAAAACAATGAAAAGAGAATTGTAATCAACTGATAACCATGAATTTTATTGTTGGCTTTGGTATTTTATTTGTCTGAACTTGGGCAATAACTTAATTTATTTAAATTCTACTTTCCTCATCCCACAGTAAAGTGATAATCATATTAGAAGCCTGTGTGGGAGAAAAAAATGCCAGCAGAAAAGTACTATAAGGTCATCAAGACATAATGACATAAAAATTAAAATACTAGCTTTATAATGGTAAGTTTTTATATATTCAATGGTTATTAAATGGTGATTTATTTGTTTAAGCCATACTTATTTATAATGCATTAAACATGGTTTATAGGAAATAAGGGTAAAAATAGCATGTCATATCTTGGAACTAGAAGGTAGACCATGCATGTCTTTCATATCTAAAACCAACATTTATTGTGTGTCTGTGTGTTTGTGTGTGTGTGTGTGTGTGATGAATTAGAAAGGGGGCATGAAAGAAGCAAAATAGATGTTAAGGGAAGATGAGAGGTGGGTGGTAGAATTCATGTTACTTAAGAGAAGAAGGAAAGGTAATCCTCATTCACTAGTGAAACTTTATACACTACTTAAAATTACTTAATACAAACTAGTTCAGGAAGTGAGTTGTGTTTGGGAGAGATAAACAATTCACAATTGAAAATGTCTTAAAATATTTAATCATATAAACAGATAAAGTATTTTACTGTTTACTAAAAGTCAATGTAAAGTAAGGGAACATGTTTAGTTATGTCTTTCTCATTAGTCATTCAAAAATTGATACCTGATTTTTCTGACTCAGTTCTAAAATCTTTTATAAAAAAAAGAGTAGAGGCTTATGAGCCCCTCCCCCAGCTCCCCAATGAGTTATTAGCAATTAAGGGTGCTGGGGAAGTGAGAGACTTTTTCTTCAATGGTGTAGCCAATGGTAAGTTTCCTGTGGTCAGGAAAATAACCCTCACCCATACTTATGCAAATAGCCATCCTTAAACTCAGTATGTTACAAGAAAACAAATCAAATAGAAGTGGTATTAATCAGAAAGAGAACAGGTTGGTGGGAGAGGTGAGAGGATAAGGGAAGATAACAACATGTGAATATGAGCAAAGCCCATTATATACATATATAAAATATCAAAAAATAAGAAAATAAAAACAGAAAATGAAAATGGGAAGGGAAGCTTGGAAAATGGCTTCATGGGTAAAATGCTTGACAAACATATATGAGCACATGAGTTTCAATTCACAGAACCCATGTAAAAGCTAGGCCTAATTGCATAGGCTAGTAAACTCAAGCTAGGGAGGCCAAGAAGAATCCCCACATGGATAGCTAGTCTAGCTGAATCATGGAGCCCTGGGTTCAGTGAGGGACCCTATCTCAGAAAATAAGGTGAATATGATCTTAGAAGATACCCCACATCAATCTATGGCCTCCACACACTTATGCACACATGAGCCAATGCACCTGCACACACACACACATACACACACACACACACATGAACGTGCATGCACACAGATAATATACACACCCATACACAACTGACAGACACTAAAGTTCAGAGAATGATGAGCAGTGAACAATCACTTGGTAAGGTACAAGAAGAATGCAGACTGCAGTAACTCTCTAAGAAATCCACTACCTCATCAAACTACACGTTAAACCACAGGGCTCCAAGAATAAGTGGTTGGTTCAAGCTTGCCTCTTACTTAGTTGGTTCAGTTTGAAACAACAATGAGTCAAAGTTTCTGTTGAGACATAGGTGACCAGGATGTCTTTTTACATTTTCAATAAGGCTGTCAGTAGCAACTGCATCACAAACACCTTGAGGTACACTATTTGAAATGGGAATTATTGCTCAAAATATATGAATCCCAATTAGGTGTATTTAAGAAAAGTTAAATGCTTTAGTGATCAAAGAGCATGTTGGAACCTAGAAAATGCTGTAAGATTTCTAATCTGATTAAATACATGTCTTATAGTAACAGAGTTAAAAGTATCGAGTTATTTTATAATCTACAAACAAAATAAGCATCACAATTTTTCATGCATGTCTTGGGGCTTCTTCTACCAGGAAAACAGAATATAAAATGGACTGGATTATTTGGGAGACCAATGAAGGAAACAGAAAGATGTAAATTCATTAAAATCACTCATAATCAATGTATGTGTGAATTCCTGAATAAAGATTATTTCTTCTTATTTTAAACCTGAATCCTCCTTACAACAATCAAACAGTTGTACTCATATCAGTGAAAATAAAAAATAATAATTCTGTGTTTTAGGAAAAATAAAACAAAACAGCGACAAAAAAGAAAAAGAAAAACCAAGTGGAGAAGATACAGGAAAGGCCAAGAAAAATTCCACATCTCTCATAGTTGTCTGTATGGTTTCATTTAAGTCTACTAATGCAACTTCAGTTTCCTCCTAAAGAGAGAATCTTGGTTTGTATTATAAGTAGTCATGCGACATTTAACATACCAGTAAAGACAATGTAAGTAAACATTCATGAGTAAATCAAGGGAAAAGAAGAAGTTAAAGGAACACATTTACAGGCTATACTATAAATTAAAGACAGACTATTAAAAAAAAACTTTTAAATGATCCTAGAAACGAAACCATTTTGCATGCTTGGTTGCTTGGATCTTTCATGGAACTATGGCTGTGCACAGGGGGAGGAAGTGGGGTTATAGGAGTTACAGGATGTCCATCTTCCTGTGACTGGTCCAGAGTGAAATGAATGGGGTCCAGTGCACAGATACGAGGAAGCCCTTGAAACAGTTGATGGTTTAGAGGAGAGGAAGTCCCCAAATGGCCGTGGAGACTGAGTATAGGTGAGCTGCTGCCCAGGTGGCTTGGCCAGTTACATGTAGAAAGAGATGCTTCTTTTCTGAGTCTGAGATAGCTGCAGAGAGAACTTGGTTGTGTACAGGAGGGATTGCAAAGGGAGAGACACGTGGCCAAAGTCCTCAGCTTCAGCCATTATGATCTGATAGGTAAACTGGATCAAAGCAAATGTGAGACAGAGCTGCTGGCTTACTGTCTTGGTCAAAAGGTGAACAAAGCACAAGTTAGACTGGTGTTGAAGACCCCTTCATGGGATCCAAAAGCATGGAACCCATGGGAGGAGTCAGAGAGGGAGGATGGAAAGAATGAGATGATAAATCCAGTTTGTAAAGTGCTAAAGCAATCTAGAAGAGATGAGAGACAGGCCATAGAGACAAAAAAAGTCTGGTCACTGGAAGGCAGATGTGGCAAGATTTGTGTAGAGCTGTGTTGTATAGCAGATTTCCTCCAAATTGAAGAAAGACAGAGCGAAAGGAGGATTGGGGGATTCAGGAAGTCGTGTTAACTAGAAACAAACATCCCTTCCTGAGAGGGAAGTGCAGAAAGGAAATTCCAGTGACTCAGAAAGTCAGTTAGTCTGGGCAAGGGTTGTAAGACCATGCCTAAAGCTATACAAGGGGAAAGCAACTGCTTAGAACAGAAAGAATCTGATGGAGCTGCCTACAAGTGTTCCAGAGATGCAGCTTCTGTGAATGGTCACCTATGCTGATTTCTTACTATTGACAACATAAATGTGAGTGTTTGGTTTTAGCCTCAATAGGCTTTGATTAACTAAAACATTAGGTGTTGAAATCAACAAAAGCCAATAAGTAGAAACTGAACTGCTCTATGTGCATAATGGTCAGCTCCTTATTCTCTGATGTCTTTAGACAATGAAAAAAATGTTAGCAAGAGATTAAATGTCAATATCTTTAATATGGCTTTTTAAGTTCCTCTACAGCTTCATTTCTACTGACTTTCCATGTTGTATTTGTGTTTCAGTGAAGGTAAACTACTTGTATCACATGAGAGATATCATTGCTTTTCCCATTTCTGGATCTCTGCCATCGTTGTGTTGATTCATTGGAGTTGCTTCAATTTATCTTTTAAGACAGACTTCATGTATATTCTCCTAGGCAGCTTTCCTAATTCTAGATGACTTGCATGCATCCCTGTAATTCCAACATATGAATATCAGTGTGCATTTTGAGTAACATTTTACGGAGAAGTCTTTAATAGTAAGATGGGTGTGCTACAGACTTTCACTAAATTACATACATGATGTATAAATGTACCACCTTTCAGTTCAAGCAAAGTGAGTGTTACAGGTAAGTAAAGTGACCTGAGAAGGATTGGGGAATGAAATTTCATCGCAAAATACATCCTCTCCTTGTTGTAATCATTCTGGAGTTCTAAATTGCCTTCTGCTCTTAGACAGGCCTTTTGTTGCTAAACAAAGTTTGCAACATCTATAAGTGTCTATTCTGCTAACACAAGCAGAGCAGAAATGATTTCATTGTTTCCTAATATTTTAGAATTAGTTTACTAGAACATTTAATAATATTGAATTTATGTAGTGTTACAAATACATGAGAAATTAGAGTGCTAAGAAGAGAAAGGCATTATTTCAAAGACAACACATTATTTCATATTCTATTCTGTTAAGCAGCTAGTGGTTATTCGAAGCTCATCTGGAAGACCTTAAGATGGAATTTTGCAGGTCTCCAGCAATGATTGACACAAAAATTGTATATAACAGATACTGTCATGACAACCATTTTTTTGGCTGGTGGGACTGACAAAGGGTTTCATTTCAATATGAAATTTAGGAGAATGGTTCTTCAAAAGGGAGAAATGTTAAGATCACCTTTCATGTGGAGTCAAGATTAAAGAATGTAGAATGTAGAACACACACACACACACACACACATATATATCAAATGTTCCTCAGTTATGTAAAGAGATGATATTTTTGAAGTGTATTTTGCAGCTCATGACTTCACTGGCAGGTTAATTCTGTTAGTTAAGCCTTAGAAAACCTGGAATTACGATGAGAGCCATGATAAATACTACAAATTATCATGATACCAAAATACCTCAAAACTCAAAAGACAGATACAGTAGATTCTGGACAATAAAATTATAAGATAAACCTCTAATATACCCTCTAAACTCTGGGATTTTACTTTAGTGGAACAAAAGGCAGAAAAATCATATTTTATTGCATCTTATATTTATAGACTTCTGTTCCCTGAATGCTGGGCCTCACATAATATCATTCAGTATTTTGTTGAATTATTTTCATCCTTTTGATGTTGTATAATGTTCTAAATCAAAGAATCTTTTTGATAGTAAGTAATGGTTCTCTGATTGCATATTAGAATCATTTGGGCAGCATTTAGAAATGTCTGATACCAGCACCAGAATTCTAACTTAACTGATCTGCAAAGGAGACTCATTTGATGTTTATTTTAATGTCCCTAATGGTTTTAATGTGAACTCTTTTTTTCCTATAGTAAAAAGGCCACTTAAGTCTTTTGCATTCAACCTACCTTCCCTGTGTGCATTTATATACACCTGCATTTAACGTTACACTTATGATCAATTATTTTCAATACATACCAATTCAATAAAATTTTTGGTCCTACAGTGCCTTCGGTTCAATGATTCATGTGTCACCTATTTAATGATTTTTAAATGGTTCACTATTTATAGGAAAGAAATCACCACTGAAGTTATATTAGAGAAGAGGAAAATGAGTTCACAGTTGAAAAACAAGAGTTGTGGGGTATGAAGTTGGAGATTTTCCAATGGAGGATTTGAATATATGAAGGAACTAAATAATTTAAAAAGAATTTAAAAAATAAGATAATTAAAAAGAACAAATGCAACCTTACACACAAATCAGCTGTGAACAGTTAGGAATAGCAATTTGAGATCTAATACCAGATTTAATTCTGAGACTCACAAAGTTCAGAGGGTGTTCTCATTGAAAACCCATTGAGTTTTCCCTACTTCTTAGCTAATTAGCATTCCAGTAGTAGATCTGAAAGAATTCACTTCTTAGTATATGTTGGGCATGAATGTTTATTTAAACTTGAAGACCTCCACAGGGTGGCAGTAAGTAGCTGTTACATTTAAGAGAAAGAAACAGCAAATGTCTTATAGACTCATGCAATGAAGTCTCTGCTGAACCAAGATAAGTGTCTGGTAAAACTAAATATGCTCAGGAATTCTGAATCACTGTGACAAAACATCTTTAGGTTCCTCACTGAAATCCATCTATTGGAACATATATGTTACAACTCTGAATATTTGGCAAAACTAAAAACATCTGATATCCACAGTGAGAAAAGTCTTCAAAACTCATTCACTTTCTGGCTCTGCCTAGCTCCCAGTCACATTATCTACCAATCCATTCATTTCACTGTGCTTGCTCGGCTCCCGTATTGGCAGTGTCTTGCCTAATCTTGTGCTTCTCATTACATTTTGTCCAGATCTGCAACATAAACTCCTTCTTTTACTTCACATGAACAAATTCTACTCTTGGTTTGAGATCTTATAAAGAATTATATTTTTCTTCATCTCTATTGGGTATTCCTTACAGCAATGCGTATACAATCATATTCTTGCATCTACCCTAATGATTTACTACCTGGTGATCTACTAACCTTCTCAGTTATACTGAGTTGGCTATGTATTATTATGTCTAAACTCTCAGCATCTATCACAGCTTTGGTGCAAAATTATTTCAAACTCATCACTCTTCTTATTTGTGGCTTCTTCCTCTTGTTGGTCCTTTGAGACGGTGTCTTCCTCTAAAGAGAAGCTGGCCTAGAACTTGCTTCCTACTGATTATTGCAGTTTTGTTCCACGAAACTTCACAAATTAGCCTACATTAATGTAAATTAATTTTTCCCATTATGCAGTCACTTCATCAAAGAATTATTTTAGTAGTACTTCTAAAATATTTTAATAAGAATTGTTGTGCAGCTTTTATAGCAACATCTTTTGTCACTTGCTTGTGAGGCAGGGCCTCACTCTACAGCCCCAGGCTGGCCTACAACTCACTCTGTAATCAGGCTGTCTTTGAACTTGCAACAATACTCCTGCATTAGTCACTTCAGTGCTGGGGTTATAGGTGTGAAGCACCATACTTGGTATTATCATTTGTTCAATGTTCCTTTTCAGCTAGACTTCAATCTTTTCAAGGGTGAATGGCATGTCTGTTTTAATCACAATGCTATTGCTAACTCATGCCACAGTTCCTGATACATAGGAAACAAAAATGTTAGATATTAGATATTTGCTAAATAATTTAATGAATAAATAAAATAAATTGAGTCAATATTAAAATAAAATCATGTTTGTCTACCTCTTAACTCAATCAGCTAATTATAAACCATTTCAAATAATTGATAAGTTTTGCTTCACAGTAAGATGGGTCACTTTTTCTGCTCTTACACTTTAATTATCCTGTATCAAGTGCATTCATCATGACTCTCCTGGATCTCTAATGAATTTGCAAATCCCTAAAGATCATGCATGCTTTCAATAGAGTACAAGTGATCAACAGTTTGCTTAATTAATTTTGAGAGGACTTAAAATTCAGCTCATTGCTTTTAACAAAAGTTTACTTAGATATTAAAAATGGATAAACTCATGGTTTATATAGATATTTATATTTCTACATTTCTTTAGAAAAACAGAATATGTGGCTTCCCTTGG
The DNA here is from genome assembly GCA_004024765.1 of Zapus hudsonius. Taxonomy (NCBI): domain Eukaryota; kingdom Metazoa; phylum Chordata; class Mammalia; order Rodentia; family Dipodidae; genus Zapus; species Zapus hudsonius. The sequence continues at coordinate 53,343 of PVHP010005015.1, forward strand.
TGCTGTCACGTTATAATGCTGAGCCCCTTAATTCATATTGAAACTCAATCTCCAGTGCAACAGTAGCAAGAGGTAAGCTCTTAAGAGGCGGTTCAGCCTTCAAAGATAAAGTTGCCTCTTTGTAGAAGACTTTTGGGTGTGAATTCTGCTTCTTTTGCCTTTCTGCCTTCTGCCCTAAGAGGACAGAGTGTTCATCTATTCTGTTGTGTTGGCCAGCAACAAGGCACCATGTTGGAAGCACAGATCAGCCCTTCACTAGATCCTTAAGATTGCAGCACCTTGACCTTGAACATCCAGACTCTGTTTTCATTATTTATAAAGTAGCTCATTATGTCATGTTAAAGTAGTACAAACACATTGAAACTGACACTGGTACTAAGAAATATGGTGTTATTACTAGAAGTTATTAAAAAATTCGGAGTGAATTTGAGCAGGTTGATGTCTAGAGCCTGTGCCAGGAAGAGTTGTTCCGGTGCTGGCCCAGAAGAAGAAAGAGGGAGGAGAAACCTCAATATTCTTAGAGATGATTTATGGTGTGCCAATAAGACTATTGGTACAAAGATGGACAGTAAAAGACAATCGTGATAAGGTCTTATTTAGAAATAAGAAAAAAGTGATTGGACACTAAAGGAAAGATAATCTTATAATAAAGAGTAAATAGGTTTCTGTCACTTCTACATTTGTCCAAATGCTTTGTGGAAGATAACTTGTGAGAAATGATTGAAATACTTGGTGGCAAAAAATACCTCACACAAATGTTGATGGTGCTGAAAGGATCTCTCGTAAAAAACACAAAAGGAGAGAAATAATTTAGTGATGGTTTTATTATAGAAAAGAAATGAGAACTTAAAGATTCAGAAAAATCTTTGTCCTGACAAGCCTTAGTAACAACAAGGTATATGCAGGAAAGAGTCACACTGTGACCAGTAAACATTGACAGATGTTAATATGGAAGAAGTCATCAGGACCATGGGAAAATGTCCCCACAGGCATTGCAAAGAATTTTGATGCTTTCAATGCCATCATAGGTCAAGGGTGCCAGAGAACTAAGGGCAGAATTCTTTCCAGACTGCCTATGAAGCTTGTCCATCATCTGTCCAGAGATGGCTAGAGTTTCAATGCTACACATTCTAGGAAAATGCCCTCTGGTTGTGATGAGCTCAGATGTGACTTGGGTCACCAATCCAGAGGGCGTGAAGAATAAACCTTGGTGGCATATGGTGGCATATCACATGGTGCTGATTCTGTTGCAAGGAAGAATGCCCAAAGTTTCATAGTATGGCTGCCTCCTCATACATTCTAGTTTACATTTTGGAGTGTCAATATATCCCATTACTGATATTCAAACTGGATGAGTTTCATCTTGAACTTCCCAGCCTCCAGAACTGTAAAAGTAAATTTATGCTCCATAAATAATTCAATTTTAGCTTTTGTTGCAGTAACACAAATGGACTCAGACATTTGAACAGAAAATAAAAAAAATAATAACTTAATGAAGCAAATGTCTTTTTCTGAAATATGATAAGCTAGATACCACTTACTTTAATAAGAATATAGAGACTCGACTTCTGGACTTCCTATGTATTTTGTCTTACACATTGTCTTGGTAGCTAAGGGTGGTACTTAGTTTGTAGATAATAATGTAGCTCTACTCCATCAGCACAAAATATGTATTTCTTCAGAGGAAGATAAACCAAACCTTGCATGACAAGGGACAATAACAATAGAACCTTGACAACAATGCTACCATAACACCCACATTTTTTCTCTGGAAACTACAACACTGCAGTTAACAGGCAGAACATCTGATTAGGAGAAATGGTTTGAGGAAGAAAGATGAGCAATTCAGAATGAACACATAAGATCCCAAGAAAGCTTGTAGATAGAAACCCAACAGGATGCAAGCACAAGGCTGGCCTTGATACAAGTCTTCCACTAGATAGACAGTCAGGGATTTGCAATTGCTCACACAGCAAATCTCACAGCCTCAATTTTCTGTGCAACTTTTAAAAAAATATATTTATTTCAAGTATTTCTTCTTCCATAAACTAAGGATAATAGCTTTCTCCAGGATTTTTTGAATATAATAGACCCTTGATTAATATTCTATTTCCTTTCTTTCCCATAAAAGATAACCATAGCTACAAATTTGTTACTATTCATTCCAAAAAACAGAAATGAATTTGAAGGCCACATTTAGTTTTCCTTGACTACCTGTGATTGACTTGCATTGAGGAAACTTTTTTAGTGGACACTGAAGAGAAAAGGCATAGTATTACATGAAGGTAGGGATGGTAAAAATATCACTAATAGTAAGATATACTTATTTCCCTCAAATCATAATGACAATTATTCAACTGAATATTGCAACAGGTGAAGGTTTCAGTAGAGAATTATACTAGGTACACATGATCCCTATTTTGGAAATAAAAGAGACCGTGATTCTGCATTCTTTATTACAGGTGTTGATATCCAGGTTCTCACACAAAGTGCTCCTGATAGGAGCCAATTGAGGTTAAGAATGAGAGACACTCCAGGTAATCTGTAGAAAAGGAGCTTTCACAATGAAGCCAGAGTAGCTGATGTTAACACTAAAAAGAGACGGATACCATAATGAAGGACAGGGCGAGGCAACCAGATCCAATAAATCATCTGCCTACGGAAATAAGCTACTTCAATGTCTGATATTTCAACCTTCATTCAATGTCTTCCCCCAGTTTACAAAATGCTGCTTATAACTCATGCATACTTGAAATAAATAATGATCTTAAAATGAAATCAATTGTTTAGGGGGAAGATAGCAGCAATCAAGGTATTAAACTAGCTTGTAAAGCAGTGCTTTTATGATTGCCATCATATTAAAATCTCAAGGACTTTGCTGGCTTATTTGCAAAGATGTTAAAGAATAAATAAAAGTATAATAAGAATACTTCCATTTCTGTAGTTGACTGTCTTGGTACTTTCACAGTTAAGAAACAGGTGCTTGAAATGAGAAGTCATCACTGATTTACCTTCATATCTCTATCTGTATATTATAAAGAGACATTTCAAAAAATACCTAAATTGTTTAGGGGAAAGAAGTCTTAAAACTAGGTTATTATTTAGGTCCTGGAGGAAATCTTGAATGTGATTGACTACTCTGGAAAAATCTAAGTAGTCAGAAAGCCAAAAGAATATTAGATCATCCACAGTGAATCCAAAATGACAGTTTCTGAACATCTAGCCTACCTCCATGTTCCCAAACCCACCATGCACACTGATCTTGCTGATATCTTTCTGCCTCTTGCCAAAACCCTACCTATATATTTTACATTTAGACTATATATTTGGAATGTCTCCAAACTCATTCTGTTTCCTTCATTTGGCCTTTTCCTCCTCTGAGAAAGTCTCTGCACCCCATCTCTGAAGTGCCTTCAATTTTTGTGATGTAACTTATCTTTGACTTAAACAAACAGTAACTGACTTATTCACTTAGCGCATTCTCCATCTAATGAGGTCTTGAGAGCTCATTGTATCTTGTACCTCCCCCCCCAAAAAAAAACTGGTTAAAAGTGAATCTCTGACTAACAGAAGAATTTCTTATTAAGGAAACTGAGCTGTTGCTATGCCAACTTCAGAACTATGTGTACTACTTCTGCTAACCTGTCATATGAAAAGAGGTCAGAGAAAATATTTTGTATATTCCCTACCACTGTTCTAATTTACTTTTATTTTTATGAATGAGAATAATTATATGATATCCAAAGGGTCTAACAGTATCATAATAAAGCCAGTCACTGAGGTCCATTTGTTCAAGGAAAAAACATACTTTAGAGCTATTCCTTTTGAGTCATTTGGTACCAAGTTGATATTATTGTTGCTTGAGTCAATGAAAAAGAGTTGGGCAATAAAAACACTCCATAGAGAGTTTTGCATAAATGCTCTGTCTTCTTGTCTTGATGGTGAAAAACTCTCATCTTCTTTCATTAAGGCTATTTTTACACAGAGCATTGTGAATCATAAAAACCAAAAAATGTGTTTTTTCCTTCTATTTAAATTTTATCATATCTCAAGACTATTAGGATATTTTAGTGTGGAAATAAAGAGAACGGGCCGGGGCTACTGTGGCTGCTAAAATCATATAAGGAAGAGGTTCTGTCACCATTAGCAACCCATCTAATATTCAACAGCACTATTTTTTGGATTAAAGTAACAGTTAAAGGTTGAACCTGTTGACATGACAGTGTTAATCTGTTAGAAAATAAAATGGAAACACCTGGTCAATATTTTCATTATGTCACAAAATACAATAGGAAATAATTTGAGAGCAATACTCTACTCTTAAATCCTGGCATCAAATCAGATACTATGTGATAATAAAAAGACATCTAATCTTGCCAAACTTTGTTTTCTGCGTTTGTATATAATAAAATTTAGCCAGGTATGGTGGTGCACGTCTTTAACCCCAGCACTCAGGAGGCAGAGGTAGGTGGATCACCATGAGTTTGAGGCCACCCTGAGACTGCCTAGTGAATTCCAGGTCACTCAGGGCTAGAGTGAGATCCTACCTCCAAAACAAAAAAAAAATAATTCACAAGGTCAAAATTCAATGAGAGACCATATAGGAAAGTAAGTTGTAGAATGTAATCCTGAATAGATAACATATGATTTATTAAAGGGTTCTATGTTAATATAAATGCATAATTATCACAAACATAAAATAAATTTATTATTAATATGTTCAACTGTTATTCTATTTTAGATTTGGTTTCCTATTTCTTGTCTTTAAATCAAGGTTGCACTATGCAATCAGGATTGGCTTTGAACCCACAATCTTCCTGCCTTTTTCTTTTTTTCCAAAGTGCTGACATTGTAGGTTTATGGGCACACTCCATATTTTAAACATGGAAAAAATCTATTGCAATATAATAAAATTTACTCTGGATTAATCCTTGTTTTACACACACACACACACACACACACACACATATATATATATATATATATATATATATATATATATATATATATATATATATATTAGTTCCCTACCATATTCCTGAGAGAGAAAAGCATAGACTCAAATAGGCTGTGAATTTAGTAATTTAGTCTATTAAATTACAAACTATATTTATAGTTTATAAAATTCATGCTCATACATGTTTTAGGGAAAAGTAAGGCAGTATCTATATATGAATACTTGAAGAACAGAAAATATTTGTGAGCAATAAAACCACAGATACTCAGATATTCTTGATGTGAAAATTATCTTTAAAAGTGTTAGATAAATGTTGTAAATGAATGAAAACTTTCCATAAGCAGATCAGCCCGTCTTGACTCTTAGGCATTTGCTCAGTGTCCTCCTCTGGCTGAGTAATAAGGCTCACTTTGTTTAAATCCTATGCATCAGTGTGTTTTTTTTAATCATTTTTAGAATTTCTTACCTGTTCATTGATGTAAATAGGAAAACTTTGCTTCTGTAACACAACAGTGTTTTCTGTCCTTGTCGACAAAGTCCAGACACAACATTTGATATATAAAGATGAAATAAGCACAGTGTGCAAATAGGAGGCAGAGTCCTCAACTAAAGAACATTAACTTGTCAATGGAGCAACAAATTGTGGAGATACATTACTTTAAAATGTTTGTACTATTCTCAAATTTCTTAGAATATTTTTGGTAATTCTATGAAAATTTCACAGAGTGTGTGACAAATTTTGTATGCCACTGTTTTGTTGCTTTGAGTTTGTACACAGCCACAGAGTGCCAGGCAAAGGTATCTTTATGTTTGTTGCTAACCTCTGTCATTTCAACAATTCTCTCATACTTTTTGCCTACTTGATCAATAATTGATGTTGATAGATACTATTTCTAAAATAACAGTCCCCAGATATTTTATGTCTACTCAGATATTTAGGAGCTGTATTTGGTTACTTTGCATTTTATCAAATACTCCTTTCTACCTATAATTAAGCATAGCAAAAATAAAATTGTATTTTTCAATTTTTAAAAACATATTGTCAAGTAGCTAGAATACCTTAGAAATAAGCTTTAAAAAGCTATTCAATTTTTGCAAAAGTTACAATTAGCAGATATTCAGGAAAACTATAATGAATGCTCACATATCACCCATGTATCATATATCATGTTTTTTTAGTTTCCTGATTTGTATTTGAATTTCCACATGCATGAATATTATTCTAAAGTCTCTTTTTGTCATCTTAAATATTTAAGTGATGCTGATATGGATTTTATGCTTGAGTTCTTTATTTTATTTTTTTATTGGAACAAAGAATCTTTAATGATATTTAAGTTCACTGTTAAAAGGTCAATATAATATTTCTGACATTTAACATGGAGTAGTACACTCAGTGGCCATGGTGGCTAATCATGCTAACCCTGAGAGGCACTGGGAGGAGAGGTTCTCAAAGCCATTGTGACCTGTGTAGACACCCTTTAGGTGCTGCTGCCAAGGCCCACACAGGTATACACCTACCTTGCTTCTACTGCAGTTGAAAAAAAAAAACTTCAGCTTGATCACCTCATAGGTGGCTGGCAGATATATATATATTAATAATGAAGGCAGATTTAACCTTACCAAATTTAAAGGCGCTAACAGCAGAAATATAAGATACCAAATATTTTGGTATTTTCAGGTGTGTAAGTTTTCTTCTTTTTAAAAATCACAGTTATATTTATTTATGCATAGCTGGGATTTCTCCTTACTCCATTCCTTTCCCTTAAATATCACATCTATTTAAGTAATATACATTTTTAAATGATTTAATTCTAATTTTTATACTTTCATATATATGACATTTCATGCACTTTTTTTTTGTTTTTCAAGATAGGGTCTCCCTCTAGCCCTGCTGACCTTGAACTCACTATGTGGATAGTCTTATGAGGATCTTCCTACCTCTGCCTCCCAAGTGCTGGATTAAAGGCATCCACAACCACACCTGGCTCATCCTCTTCTTGAATGAACTGTTTATGTTCTCTTATTGACTAAGTTTTTTGTACAATTACTTTTAAAAATTATAAAATATTTGTCTCTATTGCTATGCCTTTTCTTTTAGCTACTATTTGCATATTAATATTTTTTTTCTTTAAATTTTTTAATTTTAATTTTTTTCTCATGGGTTCTTTGTTCATAACATATCTTTTGTTTGTCCTAAAATTCTTTTATATTCTTTTATTAATTATTCTATAACAAACAAAACCACGAATTTCAGTGGTTGACAACATAGAAGTATATTTCTCATTCATGCTAAGTAGATTTCAATACTTAGAGGCAGCCTTCATTTAGTGCTTTGGATATTCATTCTTATGTCATATCTCAGACTCCAATAAGGTGCCCAGGCTCTTTTCTTCTTGTAACCATATGAGCAAAAAGAAATGAGGAAGATTATTAAGCTGCGTATTAGGCCAGGAAGTGGTAATCATGCCCTAGCTGCATTCCATTACCCAGAATACAGAGAGAATTCCACCCGGTTTTCAAGCAAGTGAAGTGAAAATAATCTATCCATCCAGGAGGAAAGGGAGAAAAAATTTAGTGAAATCAGTGCATTTTCTGCCATATCTTCCCTTTAGATAAATAAATGTATATAGGAGCAGAGAATGACAGTTACTTCTCTTAGAATGTTGAAAATACTATTTCATTGCCTTCACTCCCCATTATTATTTTTGAGAAGTCAGTTGACAACCTAAATGCCCTTCTAAGTGGCTCATAATGTTCCTTGGTACTTTTAATCTCTTTAACTGTCTATCAGGCATTCTTACAGGATTATTTCAGCACACTAATGTGTCGCTCTCTTGTCCCAACCCCACCTTCTTACACATTCTTCTTATGCATATGAAAACATAATTTCAAAAATATTTAGAAAGATTGCTAATGCTTTTTGTTAATAGCTTTATAAGACAATATGCATACCATTTAATTCATTCACTTAAGGCATATAATTTAGTAGATTAGAATCGGTTCTATTCTTTCAATGTAGTTTTTCTGCAATTTTTGACAATATAGATGAACCTTGAGGGCGTTCGCTGAATGAAAGAAGCCAAACACAAACTGATAAATGTAGTAAATCTCAAAGAGGCAAACTCATAGAAGGAGACAGGGCACTGGGATTGTCAGGTTCCAGTGGCTGTCGAAAGGTAGGGCATACTGGTTATAGGGCACAAATTTTCTGTTATATGATTAATTAAATCTGTATATCTAAGAGACAACAGAATGACCCGTTAATAATAATATACTAAAATTTTGCTAAAAGTGATTTGTAATTTTCCCACCAATTATATGCAAATACACACACACACAAAGAGAGAGAGAGAGAGAGAGAGAGAGAGAGAGAGAGAGAGAGAGAGAGAGAGAGAGAGAGAGAAAGAGAGAGGGAGCAACTTTGCAATTATGGGTGTATTAAATTAATTGTGGTAATAATTTGAAATATATACAAAAATATATACAGCATCAACTATTAACACTAATACCTTGAATATACATAATTTATTTTTTTATTTATAAGAATATAAGGCTTGGAAAACTTATGGGCTCCTTTTTAAAATGCCTATTATATTTGTGCTTAGTTTTATCTTTTCAAAAATGCCATTACTTATTAATAGAATTTATAAATATACCTTGTTAATAAAATTTATCTTTGTGTATGTTATTTAAATTAGTTTGGACTACTTCAGATTATCAAACTAACTAAATTTATTTATATGTAATTTATAAACCAACTTTATGCTATTGAAGACCACACAAAGGATATTTTGCTGTATTACTTTTAACTCTTATTTTTTTTCCTCCAAGTAGATCGTTTCCTTTCACCAGAAACTCTTATTCTGTTTTCCTTCATGCCACTGAACTTATGAAAGCAATGATTGGTAAACTGATGCTTCAGCACATTTAGCTACTTTTTATTCTTAGTCTATTTTTAGTCTAGGTCCATGTCATATTTGAGGTACACTTGTACAAATCTTATTTGTTATCTACGTGAAAACCAAATGTGACTAAGCATCATATATCTATGTAGTCATTTTTCATCCTTCCAAATTTTCTTTGTGCCTCTCTCTCCCCATCCCTCTTTCTGTCTGACTCTCCTCTAAATAGTTGTAAAATTAACGAGGCTTATATAAAATTATGCTGCCAACAAGAACAGTCAAAAGACATGTTCCATTATTATTTATTTTTAGTATAGAAAGTTTATTAAGGTAGAAAGTACTTTTAAGAATGGAAGTGGGCCAGAGATGTACATAGGTCAAAGGCTCAATTGACATGCTATATTTATCAAACCAGAAGTACGTAGAATACATAATAAACACGTCCAACTTTCTGGAAACTGAGAGAAAAGGCAGAGAATTTGACCCAGTGCACAATTGAATCTTTTCAGATCACTAAGTTTTTAACAGATTTTTATATTTCCAGAGCTGTCAAGACATGGGTGAGCTCATTCAGGATGAGCAGTGACTGTCTGCAGTGCTTGTGAGCATTAAACCAGCGGTGGCCTTGCATTCACTTCTTCTTAGTTTAAAACTGTATTGCAATAGGAGAGAGAGAGAGATGGAGGGAAGGAGAGGAAAGAGAGAGAAAGAAAGAGATACAACAGCGAGATAATAAGGGATCCAAAGAGAGTGAGGGGGAGACAGACAGACATACAAATAAAAAAAAGGGGAGAAAGATGAGGAGGTGCACACACCAGGGGCAGGAATTCCAAAAGAGAGCCCTTGTCTTCACTTACTATGTTTATGTTAACTATGGGACATACCAACAATTCTGCATAAATATTCCATCATTCTCTGAAGGGTACTTTCTGTGAAATGGAGTCTGCACTATATCATGCTGGTTTATCTGAAATTTATACTTTAAAGTTATTTAAATGATTTCATGATATTTTTTAAATCAAGTTATTCCTTTGCAATATATTGAGAAGCATAAGAAAAGACTATTTTCTTCAAGTGATATTAGTTCAATTTATTTTGTGGGTGTTTTCTAACTTTCATTTATTTCTTTCTCTTTCTTTCATATTTTGTGTCAATTTATTCATTTGGTTTAGGTACTCTTTGTTGCTTTTTTCCCAATATTTTACATATTTTTTGAAATTCAAAAACCTTTATTACACCTAAAATAATCTTAGGATGCACAAATTTGAAGGCTGTCCTTTATTTTTGTAATCTCTGTAACTCTAGTATTTTGTCATTTTCACTTCCTTAGGCTTTTTGTGTCTCCTTGACATAAATAGGAATAGAATGAAATGAGATGAACAGATACTGGGCAATCCAGCTCACACGGTGTAGTCATGGTTACCAACAAAATACTATTGAAAATAGGTAACACAGTCTTTAAAGAATATGTGTTTTAAAAAGTATCGGTTAGCATTTTGCTGACATTTCTATCAAAAATATACATGACTGCCTTCAAATATGAGCATCTATTAGTGTTCATTAATGTGTCATAGTTAGAAATGAGAGACAGATAATCCACTAAAAAGGCATGATGTGGAAGTACTAAAATTCCATGATTCAAGCCCTTTGCCTTTTACAAACCTAACTTTAGACAGGTTCTAAGGTTTTAATTATTGCAATTTAATAAGAGTTTTGTGTAGCATAGCCTCACTTAATGTTGCCCCCCCCCCCCGCCGTGTTCAGGCAGTATGAAATTTTTGGAAAAAAGTACCTTGCATCTATTAAATTATTGAAGATTAATTCTAAGCAATCAACAGTAACATTGTTAAATACTAAGGGTATGTATATTCAACAACAGACAAGTTATAGTAGGTATTGGATAACATTAAAGATATTCTTTTAAAAGTCAAAACAGTATGCGCTTTACATCAGCTTCGAAAATATCCACTTGGAGAAAGAAAAAAGAAACCTAACTGCCCAATTTTATACCCAATTTGTATAGAATATTTAAATGTGTATAGGTAGTTGGCAAAGGAGTAAATATGAATTATTACCTATTAATAAATCATTGTAATTCAGAAGAATCCTTATATATTGTATTCTGGGTCTGTGGTAGAGCCTTCAGGTGCAATCCATGCTAAAACAGGATATCATTCCTGTTTCCAGGGTGGATGTCCATCTGTAGTGTGGTGTGCAGAAATGCCCTTTAACTGAAGTAGAACTCAAGAAGCACCTTAAGTAGTCTTCCAAATAGGGTGGCAGAGAGGTGGGAAGTGCTGAACAAATGTTGCTGATCCATGTTGAAAAAAAAAAGTAGAGAAAACCACTTACAGGAAAGGAAAGTAATTTTCTTATTGCTAAAATAATGATCTGCAAAGATCAATCTTTTTTCTGAGGGAAGACAACAGAAAGGGAAGCAGATAATCCAGTATGTGCATAGTACTGTCATCATTCCCTGTGATGCTGCCCTGAGCCCTGAGCCTAGGAAAGCCTGTTGTTCCAACTTCAAGCCAGCATGTGTTGCCCTTCAAGTGAAGACTTAGAAATTCTTTTGCTTCTATTCTCAAAAATAGATTTTTGATGTGGAGAAACAATCTTAGAAATATACTTTCTTTAGGCAATTGATTATACTCACCTTTAATACAGCAGTTTCTTAAATGGATTGGTTCATTCTACATTGCTCTACACAGCTTTATCTAATATAAATAAAACAGATTTTAGATGTAGCTGATATTGATCCATACTGAATTTTGAAACTACAGTTATTGGCAATAAAACAAAAATGTATGCAAATAAGCCAATGAATACCTATCTTTTGGGAATGTAAGGATTGACTGTTGACATTTTTAAGATTATTCTTTTTTATTTTGATTTTATTGACAATTTATACATGTATATAACGTATTTTTACTATTATCCCTCCAATTACCTTCTATTTACATTTTTCTTTAATTATTGTTGTTACTGTCTTAAATCTTTGATATTTCTCAGAATTTTTGTTGACAACTTCCACAAATATAAGCAGTATACCGTGATCATAATCCCCCACCACCACTCCCACCACCCTCTCTTTTTCCCTTCCTAATTCCCTTATCTTATGAGTATCTTCTTTTGTTTTTTTGATTGACTATGAAATTCATTGGGTGCTGGTCATATTCCTATCAGGTTGTTCTCTTATATCCTCTCTCTTCTAACCCTAATCTATTGAAGGCCACTGAAGGTGGAGTCATTAGTGTTCCCCGTGGGGTCATAACAGTTTAATTGCTCAGCAGATACAGGATAATGCTGGTAGAAAACAACTATACATAGACTGAACTTCAATATGGCCCAATCTTTTTAAGGAGACATTAGAACACAAGTGCAAGGATAATACATTCCTTTAAGGAATAAAGGCATTTGGAAAGCTACAAAGAAAATAGAACAATGAGATGTGGGCCTGACCAGCTGATCAAAAAATGTGTCACATAGATAAGTACAGGCTAGATTGTTCCAGAAGAAGATATTACCCTAACAAAGGAAATGAGAAAGCAGAAAAATATATTCTATTGCTTCTGAGGACACCTAGTGTGGAAATCTCTAATACCTTTGGACTTTCAGTCAAAGTCAGAGCATTTGCATTTTACCCTATAGCCAAGGGAGGATTACTGATTTTCTATTTGTGGCTATGGGTACAGCACAATCAAAACGATTTAAGATACCTAATGAGAGGGAGTGGTAAGAGGAATAAATGGAATACTTAATTAAATATACAAAGCCCAGGAAGATGATGTTCAGGCCCTTCAGAGAAAAAGCAAATTCAACATATGCTAGTATTCAGTCCCTGAAAATTAGACTTTCTAAAAATTCTTTAAAGGAAGAAAATATGTTTGCATGTATTCACTATTGTATTAAGAATAATTAATACTATGTGAGATGACTGTTGTGGTGCACAATTACCTGGTCGGTGGGGGCTGGAGAGTCAGGAGTTCAAGGCCAGTCTTGGATATACAGAAACCTCAAATCTTGCTTGGGCTATATGAGACCTTGTTTCAAAATAGATACACAGTGCCATGTGAAACATACAATAGGTTTTAAGAAAGGTCCATTCTTTCTCCCACAAGAAGTTTTATTAAGTTTAAACATTCCAACTTTTCTTTAGAGGCCCTGTATTGGATATTACCTTTAAAAGATCTTTGAATATACACAACGGAAGCTGAGAATCGAGAAATAATAATATGGGTTTCATTATAATAATTGTGTGTTATTATAGTTGAAGGGAGAGTATGGGCTTTTCTCAGGACATGTGATGCAAGATTGTCTAAATCATTTGAATAATTTCTTAAGGAGTTTCATGAAAAAAATATCGAGCATATATTTCCTCCTGGTAAGGTGTCAACATATGAATTTGTAGTCACTGCACAGTCAGTGGCTCTCAGTGCAGAGATAAAGGTGCAAACTCATTGACAGAACTCGGGTGCCCACTGAGAGGTTTCAAAAGGAGAAACTGAAAGTTAATGAGAAGAGCCCTTTGTGTTCCAAGCAATCCACTGGCTGTGGCCTTGCCGCACAGAGCACTATTAACAGAGCCACTTGCAGCTTCACCTTTCCCAGGCAATTGAGGGAAGGCACTTTGATGTGTTTCTTGATTTGCCCCCTGTTGCTTCCTCTTCAAAAGCCTGAGGATGACTGAGCTTGTATCTCATAGCTATGTGTGAACCTCAGTGCAGCACGGTTTCAAATTTGGTACTCATCTTTGAAGTGGAGTGGCTTGTGCATATTAAATTCTTGTCCCCAAAAGACTCCTTTTCTTGCCATCTTGCAAAGTAGCGTACAATACCCATACATTGATATGGTTAGAGAGAATAGGCCGAACCTTAGTAAAATGCCTGAGCTTTCCTCGTTGCTGAAGCCATAACTCCCAATCCTTCTCATCTAAAACAGGTGCAGTGTTTGTTGATTTATCTGTATCTTCCTTTGCTGTATTTAGTCATGTGTTCCTTTTAATATGTTTTAATGTCCATCTATATTTTCTTTCTACACTTAAAAACAGTCAAAATGAGTCAGGTTGTACTTTAAAAAACAAAAATGATCTCATGAACTTGAGAGTTGAAGAGAATATTCTAGTTTTCTACTTAAGGTTTTGCATTCATAAGAATGTCTGTTCACAAAAAAAAATAAAAAAAAGAATGTCTGTTCACTGGATAAGTAAATGGTGGCTGCTTTTGCAGTAGGTAATATAGGCCTTCCGACATTGGATTGGTTGTGCTTATTGCATAGAAATCGTTTCATAGACTACTATGCACTTACTCAACCAGTTTCTTGTGTAAAAATTGGATGATAAGAAGAAGAAAAAATACTGGTAAAAAAAGCAAGAGAGCATTTAAAATGAAATATGAAGGATAATTCATTATGACATAAATATTTTATTTTTCAAAATATGTAAATAATCATTGCCAAAGTCTTGAAATTAGCCATGAATGTAAATAAGTCAAAAATTCCTTCCTGTCTTCCTACTCTCCTTCATTTACTTCTCTTCTTCCTTCCCCTCCTTTCTCTGCCCTGTTCCCTCCCTCTCTCCTTCCCTTACTTCCTTCTTGCATTTTTCTAAAATACAAAAGGAATCAAGAGCCTACAGTGAAAAATACATCTTCTATATATTACTGTTTCCCACCAACCAGGAAACCTTCCCCATAGTCCCAGCAGTGACCAAGATTTTGTATGCAAATCTATTTTATATATTTTAGGTATGTATGAATAAAATAAAGCTCACTAACTTTTATGGTTCACATTATCCAGTTGGGATAACCATGACTTTGAAAGAGTTAAATGATAAACTTCAGGGTTCTATAGAAAGTCAGCAGTGGAGTTGGGGATGAGCCCAGATTTCTATTTTTCTCTAGGCATTGTGCCATTTTGCAAATTTTTATCTTCTATATGCCAATAATTTTGCCTTTTGTATGGATGGGCATTTCTCCAAAGGTTTTAAATTTGGTGTTAACTCAAAATCTCACCCATAGATAAATAAAGTATATGAATATTCTTTGCACAGAACATTTAAACCTAAACATGCAGGTATCTCAGTTAAGGGCTCCATACATTATGTGACATGGAAGAACACTTAGCTTGGGAGGTACTTCTGTTTCCAAGGTCTTAGAACTCTGCTTGAAAGGGAAAGAACAGTCCCAATAAAAAAAGAAAGAAAGAAAGAAAGAAA
>PVHP010005016.1:0-67796 GCA_004024765.1 Zapus hudsonius
CCCTCTCTCTCTCTCTCTCTCTCTCTCTCTCTCTCTCTCTCTCTCTCTCTCTCTCTCTCTCTCTCTACCTGATTGTATATTGTATGTTACTGGAACTTTCTTCTTGGTTATGGTGAGATGACACGATAACTATATGAAGAGACAGGGCAAGGTAAGTGACACAGACCTTCTGATAGAGCATTAGGCTGGTGTGTAAAGGTGATTCGAACACAAGACTGAAGTGGCAGGTATCTGGTACATCAAGGTCTCAACCTTCTTGTAGCAGATGGCAAGCCTGGTCCCACACAAAGGATGCTTGAGTGGCTACTCCCATACGTAAACAGTCACACAAGTTGCTGTCATGAGAAAGATTTTCCCTTGGGAGACATGAGCACGTGTGTCACTTCACCCCAAATAAAAACAGCAAACTAAGAAAGGAGCAATTGTGCAATGAAGGAGCCTGGGCCTGGGGTAGACAATCAACAGCTACTAAATTCGGCCAAATATTCCACTCAGTGAGGGGGAACCCTTGATTGGAAATGGGGATTTAGGGCAATATGCACCGGATCCCATACTCTTGGGCTTCCAAGGAAAGATGCACTATGCGAACATCTGACAGGGAGGCTACTAAAAATAGAAACTAAGTAATCCAGAATGCTGTATATTTGTTAACCTATACTGTTCTCACTCTTTGATGGAGATTGTGTTTGTAATTTTCAGGATATAGCGAGTGAGCTGTGGCCCATATAACCCTACCACCCGACAGCAGGCAAAAAGCTGATCATGGCAAGAGTTGAGCCACCACAGTCATATTGTGGAGGATCCATATGGAACCCTGCAGAGAAGGTCGGGATGAACAAGGGACCCATAGTCACAGCCATTCAACCAACTCAGGATAAGCCAAATGTGTTTGTGTTTTTCAGGATGCAACGAGAGAGCTGTGGCCCATCTAACCCTACCAACCCACCGTAGGCCGATGGCTGAGATCCTGGCAAGAGAGGAGCCACCACAGTCATATCGTGGATGATCCATAGGGAACCCAGCAGACAATGACAGATGAACAAGGGACCTATAACCACAGCCATTCAATCAACACAGGATAGGCCAATGAGACAGAAACCAAGGATTTTCGACACAAGGACCCCTAAGCTCGCAACATTAAAGCAGCCTTAATACTCACCCACCATGACTCAGGGAACTGAGCAGAAGAGGGGGCGGAAAGATTGTGAGAGCCGTGGTGGGGGAGATGGTCCATAGGCATGGCACCCATCAGTAACAACACACTTGGTCCAGGAAGACCGGGCTGAGTACTAGGATATCCAGGATCCCTTGCCACAAGGACTAATACAGACAGCCCATGGAGGAGGATATCCAACTGATCAGGGATGGGGAGGGGAGGAATTGGGGAATTCGGGATAACAACTCATGGTTTGCCCACTAAATAATGTAACTCATTATGGACAATATATATATATTTTAAAAAAAGCTGAGATGTCAGGCAAAAATATGATTGCACCAAAATCAGTTTGGGTGAGTCAATGAGTTTATTGGGGTTACTGACAGAGCAGGGTGAGGGGTTATCTACAGGACCATGGATGACTCAAAGGCAGCCTTATCACTGAAAAGCTCACCCCAGAGTAGGGGATGACTGATGGAAACTACACATCTCCAGCACACCTCACAACATACATCCATCCAGCTGGGAGTCTCTTCCCTAAGCATTGTTTTCCCTTTGCTTATCCTTGTGAGGTGGTCATGTGACCTTTTACATTCAGATCTCCAAGACTTGACCTCCCGAGTCTCCAGGGCCTCCCTCCAAGCTTCAGAGGGAGATTTCAATTTGGAGGAATCTGCTGTACAACATTCATATAATATGCTGACTTCTTTTTTATATTTAAAATCTTTGTGTACTCATTTTTAACTATGTGTATGTGATGGTTAATCTCCATTATCAACTTGACTGGACCTAGAATCACCTACTAGATAAATCTGTGGGTATGTCTGTGAAAGAGCAGTTACATTATATTAAGTGTAGGAAAACCCACCTTAGCTGTGGCCAGCACCATTCCATGGGCTGGGTTTCCAGAGTCAACAAAAACAAAAAAGTGAGCTGAGCACCAGCATTCATCACTCTGCCTCCTGACTTCAGTTGCAATGTGATCAATCAGCTATGTCATGTTCCTGCTGCCATGTCTTCCCTTCCACGATGCACGGTATCCCTTAAAACTGTGAGCTGAAATAAGCCCTTCCTCCCTTAAGTTACTTTCATCAGGTGTTTTGTTGCAGCAATGAGAAAGTAACTAATACAGTAGCCAAAGCATGTAATTAAATTTTATTTTGTTCCTATTCATGAATATTCAACTTCTGAGAACCGTTCTTTCTTCATCTACAGAATTTGCTGGTTACAGCTATAAATGCATACCCACAAGTAATTTTTCATGACTCAGCAGCATAGGTGTGGGCCTAAAAGACAACTTAATCCTATCTCCAGTTTATTAAAGAGCCACAACCCTGGAATCCCCCTTCAGTATTTTTTTTTCCAGACAGGGTCTCAGGTAGCTTATCTTGACCATGGATGACCTCATTCTGATCCTCTTGCCTCAACATTCCAAATGATAAATTAGAGGTGTGTGTGTCACCACACTTGGTTTAACAGTGCTGGGCTTGGAACTCAGGGCTTTTTGTATGCTAGACAAACATCAACTAAGCCACACCCTCATCATCCCTTTCACCATTTTCCATGGCGCACCCATCATCCTGATCCTGGAACCCTGGTCCCCATCCTGGGGCTCCAGCTTCTTCAGTATAAAACAAATTCTGTTAAATCAGTAGGTCACCATTCTGAAAAGGACACACACACAAAAAAACCTCTGTGTGATACTAAGAAAGGACAGTCCTTGCTTCTGGGGGGCCCCAGCACAGCCATGGAAATCACAATCACACTCTTGTGATAGTCCATTCTGGCTCACTACTGTTGCAATCACTTGCTAGGCATTATTTTTAACTATGACTCTGTGTGTGTGTGTGTGTGTGTGTGTGTGTGTGTGTGTGTGTGTGCGTGCGTGCGTGCGTGCGTGCGTGTGTGTGTGTGTGTGTGTGTGATGCCTGCTATAGTCATTCTGCTGGAAGCAAAAACTTGCATTCACCCAGGGATGATGTCTACAGCTTCAGAAATCCCTTTAAAGGAACAGAGGGGACAGAAAAACAACGCCAGGAAAAGTCAGTCAACTTCCTGCTTGGTGATAGGTAGGGGTGATAGTTAAATCTCTAATGTGATGGATGACTTTATGAATGAGGAAACTGGGGTTCAGAGAAGCTAAGTCTAGAATATCACAGTTAATAAATGGCAGACCCATCTCTTTCTCTCGCTGGGTGTGGGACTTATCCACCTTTTCCCTAGGCTGTTCCAGACTGAACCCAAGTTCTAAAACTCTGGGTTTCTGCAATTTTCCCCATGGAGGTAAGATTCTGGCCCGACCCACAGATAGGTTTGTCTTTAGTTTTTTGCCTCTTGGAAGCAGGCTATGTCACACATAATGGGACAGTCATTGCTGAGTGAAAAGTGGACCAACTGACCACGCAAGATAAGAAGACTGTGAGAGTGTGGGGCAGTTTGTCTCCACGTGGACAAAATCAACTCTATGGCAATGAATCAGTCATTCCTTTGGAAAGAAAGTCCTGACAAATCTCTGCACAGTGAAGCTCAGGGTATTCTCCTGGTTTGGCAACCCTTGGCTGCCTCGTGCCTTATGGAGATACAGGGAAAGGTGACCAACTATGCTGAAAGAGAACTCGGGAAGCTTTGTGCTTCAAGCCCTTGAAGTCTGCCCTGTGCACCTGCTCCTTTGGATGGTTTTGATTGCTTTTCTCATCACTGTGAAAAAATCTGAAAAAGAATAACTTAATGGAGGAAGGGAGTAGTTTGGTCAGAATTTGAGGGTGTAGTCAATCAGGGTGGAAAGGCAGGGTGGCGGGAGTAGGAGGCTGCTTGCTTGTATCTGAACAAATGAGGAAGCAGAGAGCACTGAGTGCAGACATCCCGCTCTTTTCTTCCCTTTCCCATTTGATTCACTCCAGGACCCATCTGGTTGCTGCTGTCCACATTCATGGCATGTCTCCTTTCCTCAGTGAGTCCTCTCTGGAAACCTCCCACAGACCTCCTCAAAGGTGTGCCTCACCAATGCCCTAGATATCAATCAATATGACACTCAGGATTCTTAATCAGGCCTTTTTTTAATCAGTGTGAATAAATTCATCACAGTCCTGCTAATTCTACACCATGATTTCTTATAGGAAATTGTCAAAACTCCCACAACCTTGAAGTTCGTGTCAGGGGAGATGGAAGTTTTAGGTAACTATGGCTTCTTTCTGCTATCATTAAATCTATTTCTCACAAGAATTTTTATTATTTTTCTTTTATAAATGTTTCTGCAGGTGTTCTACATTATTCCTCAACCAAGAAAACCCATTGAGGACTATCGGGTCCTTTCTACCACCATCCTGGCATTCAGCACACTGTGTGCTTGCTCTCAGTATAGACAGCCAGCTCTCTGTCAGGAGGCAGGGCTCTGGGCTTCAGGCTCCGGCCTGTGAAGACAGACTGATGAGCAAATGGTGGCAAAGGAGTGAGAACTATTTCTTGAAGAATTCTGTTGAAGAACAGAAAAATGGAAAAATGAAAATGAAAGCAGTGTACTTCATTAATGCCTTGGTCTGGGGACTGGGCTGGAGGACCCTTATCAACCAGGCTGTCCACGCTTGCACTTTCTCTGTGTTGAAGTGTGGATCTTTGAACAACTCACTTCACCTCTGACCTCAGTTTCCCCTCCTATAAAATAATGGCAATAATGCTAAGGAAGGTAACAATTACATATTTCAGAGTCTTTATTGTTAGTATGTGAGAAGTGTGATGGACATAACAGAGTTTGTCACAAACAGCCACAAAATGTTATTAGCTGGTTTTGAAATCAAAATCAAGCCATATCATAGAGGCGAGATGCTGGGCAGCAGTTTGGAGGACAGATACGATGTTGATGGAAGGCATTTTTAGGATGAGGGAAGTAGGGCCTAAATTTCTCAGATAAGATCTTAATTTTTGCTTTCTTGCTAGGTTCACTCACCCCCACGAAGCCACAATGTTCAGGGACTTCACACAAAGACCAAAGAAATGTTGAAGGGAGAAAGATCGTGTGGTTCACATGGAACATAGCAGCTGAACAATCCCTTCCTGGTATCTCTCCACCAAGTAAGGGGAAGGCCAGGTTCATAGGTCACACAAGCTCCTTAGAACTTGTGACAATGCCAATCTCACAAATGCAGGTGCCATGTTTGAAAACCACTGAAGACAAACTCTGTCTTTGGCCAAACATTATGGTCTTGCCCACCTCATTTGAAAGTAGTCACTTGAATTTCACCAGATGCAAAGCTGAAAACTTGCTTGAGCCATGCTCATCATTAATTAAATATTTGCCAGAGAAAAATTTGCTAGCCCATTAGGTCAGCTACTATCAAAAACAAAACACCCCTAAACATTGGCAAAGATGAAGAACTGGAGACCTGTACACCCTTGACAGTAATGGAAAACATTGCATCTGCTGTGGAAACAGTACAGAAGCTCCATATATATATATATATATATATATATATATATATATATATATATATATATATATATGTATATGCAGTTTTGTAATGCAGTATAACAAGTCCAGGGTTTTGAAGAGTTACTTTATGACATTATTATTAAAATGTATTATTATTATTAAATAATTATTTATTATTATTATTAAATTTATTATTATTAAAATCATGCAACCAGAAAATGGGAGCAGCGTCTTTGTCCATTGATGGATGAGAAGATAAACAAAGTGAGGTGTATCCACACAATGAACAGTAGCCCTAAGTGGGGGACAAAGACAGTTCTGATACATGCTGCAACATAGATGGACCTTCTGCTCATGATGCTGGGAGAAATAATCCAGTCACATAGGTGTGTGTGTGTGTGGTCTTAGAATAGCCCAATCTCTAGAGAATAAGGACAGTGATGGCTCCAGGGGTTCCAAGGGGAGGGCAATGGAGAATTATCGCATAATGGGTGCCGAGCTTCAATGTTGAAGATAGAATGATTCTGGGGACTGGTTATACAATAATGTAAACATACTTACTGTACATTTGAAAATGGCTAAGATGAGAAACTTTATGTTATGTGTATTTTACACAATTGAAAATAAAAAGTAAAGATTTGCCAGGGCTAGGGAAGTGGGAGAGTTGCACTCCAGCTGTATAGAGTTCACGGTCCAGTTGGTTGGAAATAAATTTAAACCTGGACATGACAGAGTGTGACGATAGCTATGAAAGATGCCAGGGATCCTGAGGACAGGCTGCGGTGGGAGGGTGACTGCCAGAAACTTCCCTGAAGGGAAGGACACCTCCACAATATCTTAAAGACCAAGTCAGAAATAGTCAAATAAAAGAGACAAAGATATTTTAGGATGTCAAGTCAAACCCATGTGTGCACATTCAGGGAGCTCTTCAGAAAGTACAGACCTCTCTGGGCTAGTGTGCTGGGTAGGAGTTGAGGGACGTCAAATGTGGGGTCTGTCTTGATTTATCCAGCATCTGCTGCGCCCAACCTTAGGGGAAAAAAAAGCTCTTGTAACATACGGTGACCATTTAGAGCAGACAAAGCTGCAATGTGGCTCTTTCCCAAAGTTTCCCAGCAGAAATTTTGTCCCCAAAGGCACAATAATGAATTCTGACTCTATTCCACAAAAGTTTACATTTGCTGGTTTCGATGAATACGAATCTACCACTCTGCACACGGTCTGTTATCAATCTCCTATTTCCTGGTCGAATAAGTGCCTCTCTGAAGTCACCAAGTAACAGGACTGCTGTGTGCATGACAGTTCTAGAATCTGTCCTGTTGTTAAGGTTGGATGGCGGTCCTATGCAACTTCAGGCACCGTCTCTGTATCGACTTTGAATACCAAAATTAAAGAGCATACCTACTGCGATGGTTTATGCTAGTTGTCAACTAGATCAGACCCAGAATTTCCGGTGAGAGATAATTTTGATTAGGTAACTTAAGGTGGGAAGATTCTTTACCTGTGGGTGGCACTAACCATGGTCTGGGGTTCTGGGACTGAATAAAACAGGAGAGAGCTGGCTGAGAATCAGCTTTCATCCTCTCTCTGCTCCCCA
Organism: Zapus hudsonius; assembly: GCA_004024765.1. Classification (NCBI taxonomy): domain Eukaryota; kingdom Metazoa; phylum Chordata; class Mammalia; order Rodentia; family Dipodidae; genus Zapus; species Zapus hudsonius. The sequence goes on from PVHP010005016.1 coordinate 7,180, forward strand.
CTGTGGACCGGATTGACCTATTGCCACAAGTGTCAATGGATGTGTCTTTCCTGCCATGATGCACTGTAACCTGGAACTGCAAGCTGAGATCAATCCTTCCTTGAAAGTGATTTTGGTCAGGTGTTTTGTCTCAGCAACTTCAAGAAGCTGACTACTACATAAACTGAAAGTAAAGTTATAGCTATACAATAAGGAGAAAATAATTTTTAATGGAGGATAGGCTGCTTAGAAGAAAACCGTTGGCTTGCAAGCCTTCAGGCTCGGAGTTTTTCAGTCAGAATACCACCATCCTTGGCTAGGAGAAGAAATCCTTGACATGGTGTCTACATCAACTTTAAAGAACAGAAACTACAAGCCTAACCATGAGCTAGATGCAGAGGGAGAAAAGGAAGGGGATGGTGAAGATGAAGAGGTAGAGGGAGGGAGCGTGAAATTATCCAAATACAGTAGGGGAGAAAGGTGCTCAATAAAGACCTTAAAATGTTGATTATAGCTGTGTGTGGTAGTCAGCACCTGCAATCCCAACACCTGGGAGTCCGAGAAAGGCAGCCTGGGCTATAGAATGAGACCCTGTATGAAAAACAAGCAGAGAGCTTATTGTGATAAATTCCACTTTTCTTAGAGTTCTATCTGTCTATGTACAGAGAGGGATGAGGGAAAGCCATGATTTAAGGGGGGAGGGTTGACTATGTGGAAAGGATCTGAATGTCAGCTTAGTGTCTTTTCTGATAATGCCATTGAAGCATGGTCAGTGCCCAGTCCTGTCCCCACACCTGACTCTTACACTTGAATGTGATCAGGATCTTCTGGAGAACCTTTCCAACCTTATACTGCTGATCTCTGTGGAGCTGCTGACTCAGTGGGGCTGGAGGGGCACTGGGGGCTGCCTTTCTGCCAGGCTTCCAGGGGATGCTAAGGCTGCCTTCTCAGGGAACACACTTGGGAACCCCAATGCCAGACAGTAACTCACCTGGACATTCTGCCACCACAGTTTCCACATCTGCTAATGTTTGGGAGGTACTGGAGTCTGCCTGTCATTCAGCAGTCAGGGTGAGAATGTGGTGAGCTGAGTGAGCAGTCTGGTTGTCTGGTGTCATGCTCCAGCATCTCGAGCAATGGCAAAGGAGACGTCAAGATATCTGACCTTCCAAAGTATCTTACGGTCAAATGACCCAGATGTCGTAGATTGATGAGGATGGTCTTTAGACATGTGGAAATGGCATTGGGGAGCCAAAAGGGACACAGGGACACATTTGGGCTGACATATTCAAATCTATATACTTACCATGTAAACAGAGTACATGAGAAACAAACATCCTACATATTTAAATACACACACTTAGATTGATGATGGATAGATAAGGCATAAGTTTACATTCAAAGAAAAACCAGAGATGGAAATTGAAAGACCCAGAGCAACAGAGAGTGTTCTACCAGCAGCTGAGGATAAAGCAAAAAGATCTGAAGCACACAGCCTCAGGATTTCTGATGAGAGAAACATGGGAAAAGACCGGCAGTGGGGCAGGTGGCAGAGCAGGTGTAAGAATGCCAGAGTTAAAGTCAGAGCCACAGGTGCCCCAGGAGACTGACGATGGAGACAGGGTTCAGCTCAGGAGGATGCAGCTAAGTTATGGCGGGGAGCTTTCTGGCTTAGACTAAGCTCTCTCACCTCATGTTTTACTGGTGAAAATTCCAGAACAGAGGCTTTGTACATGTCCACATTCACCCCAGGTGCTGGGAACTGTTTAAGGAATTAGGATCTATTTTGTTACAGTTCAGTTCCTGTTTGCACAAATCTTTAGGAATGGTTTTTGGGGCACTATTTTCTTTTTTTTTATGGTCCATTTTTTTTTTTATTAAGTAGAAACTTTTATGAACAAGTCAGGTGTTGGTACCCTCCTCCCTGCCCCCATTCCATTTAGAGTCCTCCTCAGTGGGGTTGCTGGTATGTTCCATGTGGTTGTAGGCTATGTGTTGTGTGAGCAGCAGTCATGGGGTGGGCACTATTTTCAAGAAATATTTATTGAAAGAATGCTGTGCTGTAGTCAGTAAATATCCAATGGGTTATCGGGAAAAACAAAGAAAAGCAAGTATGGAACCTCCCATGTCAGGACCTATTAATAAGTAAGGTAGACATTGACAAACCAGCCCTCGAGTTGGTGAGGGCAGTAGACGAGCCTCCTCCAGCAGTGTGTAATAGAGACATCAAGCCCACCTCGGTGAGTGAGGTGATGTGGCCCAGCACTTCCGTGGTGAGTTTGACATTCCTGGAGCAAAACCATCCCTGCTTTCACATGTTGTCAGTGGCATTGTCTCTTTCCCTTTTCTCAGTAACCCCACAAGGTTGGAGATGGTATGTAAGCCCAACTCCAGGAAAGAACCTGAAGCTATTGGAGAAACTGGTCTACAGTCATAGGACTGGGGAGTAGCTGCACTCACCTGAGCTTCTGCAAGGCCAGGTTTCTCTCGATGGTATTTCTTATTAGTGTGCATGGGAAAAAGCCCAAGCTGCTCATTCAAGTTCTTAGTGTTGTCTTGACAGTAAAGGCAGAGATCCGAGAGGAGTGGACACAGGCAGGCACAGCTGGAGTCGGGTGGAGGCAGGTGGGGTGACTCTGTCTCAGTGCCTCCATGATGGCACATGGCCCAGGGTGTCCTGCACCCAGTCCTTCTCCACTTTTTTTCTCACTTGTAGGCCATCTTTACCCAACCAGAGAAGCTGTTCTCCAACTTCCAAGCCTGAGTCCAGGTCACTGTGGTCTTTGTGAGCCCCATCCTGAGAGCCCAGAGCTACTGTGGTAGTTAATGGGTTTGTGTTTCCATCAGCTTCCAGGTGAGGATGCAGCTGCAGGCCTCAGGACCACATTTGGAGAACTGGCTGAGCTAGCAGCTCAGTGCAGGCCCATTGGGAAGGATCTCATGCAGAGACTTAGCCTGGGTGTGCCCTGAGCACATGGGCCTGTTAGGAGAGTGCCAAGCCTCACTTCTTACCCTGGACTGCACAGGACTCACCCTGGATCGGGGAGTTCAAAATGGAACCTTCGACTGGAAACTTCCAGAAGTCCGCTTCCCCTCCTCTGATCGTTTCCAGAATGTGCTATTACAGTTATCAGTTGCAGAGATCATACCTGATCTATGTTTGCATTCTCACATAGTGACTCTCTCCTGTCTTTCAGACTAAGCCTTGAATGGAAATGTGAAATCTTTAAAAGAATTTAACCACATATTTTTGAACCACAGAGTTTCTTATTTTCTGCACTGACTCATGAGGCAATTTGAGCAGTAATATTTCCCTTGTAGTATTAGGAAAAAATAAAAAAGAAGATACGTATCCAAGGTATGGAAATGACAAATCCAAATACCTTATTTTTCAGTCATGGGTCCCTACATAGGCAAACAAAGGAAAATAAAAACAAAGACAAAGAAGGGCTTGACACAACACCACTGGGTATGGAGGAGAGCTGGGTTAACCAGGATTGCTTGCAGTATTGTGGTGTTTAAAGACGACACAGGACGTGGAGTGAGAAGCTGTTACTGACATAAATGGACAACAAAAACTAGAGATGGGCCAGGCGTGGTGGCCACACCTTTAATCTAAGCACTTGACAGACAGAAGTAGGAGGACCACTAAGTAGAGGCCATTTTGGGATTACAGAGTGAGTTCTAGGTCAGCCTGGGCTAGAGTGAGACCCTGCCTTGAAAAAAAAAAGCCCAAAAGCAACAAAACCCTCAAGATCAACTACAACAAAGAAATACCTACAGATGGGTCCATATGAAAAGGGTCCCCTGATAGGGTTGTTGCCTTCGGAGAAAGGTATAAGCCCTTGGCACCTGTGAGGAGAGGACACCTCACCCTTATGTGAGAGGGTAAGGGTGCCCAGTGTGCAATCTATACAGAGGCTTTGGCATGGAGGATGGAGGGCTGATCTGAAAGGACTATGGGTAACTTCCCAAGTTCAGCCTCTGATTTCTGTGCGTTTTCTCCTCAACCATGTAGTTTCTAGTCTCATCAATCTTCTCATTAAACATGTCTACTGTGTGACATGTGGATGGTTTATTGATAAAGATAGGACAGTTTAATTAAATGTTGGAAGGGATTGGTTTAGAAAAGGCTCATTTTAGAATTCATACTTCCAAACAAACTTTCTGCTTTATGGCTGCTAATTTCTTAAGGAAAAAAAACCAAGCAGTCAACAAACCATAACACTGAAAACATTGTTTCACGCTAGCTTATTACAAAGTGCCTCGCTGAGCAGATTGTACATTTCTGTTCTATGGTAGGACGTAACACACACTGGGTAATGATGGAAAAATGAAATGAATTTCATCCAGTGATCAAGAAAGCATCTTCAAAAGGCTGGTGGAATTCTTGGTACAATAATCTTTGTTTTCTAAGTCATGTATATTTTATGAGTCTGAAACAACTAATTCCAATAAGTCTTTGGACTATGGAAGCAGCCGGAGAGGGAAGAAATGTAGCCTAGCTAAACAGATGAAGCCATCATTCAGACAGACTTTGCAGTATACCTGTCAGTAAACCCCTGTATGGAAGTCAGTGGAGTATGGGAGATATTCCATCAGAAGACAAGGTTTATTCAATGTATTGTGGAAAGCCCATTTTTCTCCAGCTTGCTAAATGTGCCTGAGAGTTAGTACTAATTTATCATGCAAAAAAAACAAAAAGCCACCCATGTGACATAGGCAAAGAAAAGGATTCCTCATCCTGGTCTTTTTAACCTTGAGAGGACATGGAGCAGACACTATGATGTCATGACAACCAGGTGTGATCTGCCCTTGACCTGGTGATGGTGGAGAGAGTGTTGAAGACACTGGTCAGATGATGTGGACTCCAAGCCTAGCTTCTCTGGGAGCCAGCTGTGTCATTGGGATCCCTGTGGGCAAACTGAAAGATCTAGACTGGGAACTTGGCTAGTCCTTCTAGAGAGGGAGCGTGTGGCTCCCAGGTATGTTGTCCAATCTAATGTGTCTGTCACCTGGTATCTTCTCCTATCCCAGCGGAGGTGACTTAGTCTCTGCAGGATGTGAATGACTCAGTTCATCCCTGCCTGCCTGCACACAGCCCAGAATGCACACAAACCCCACAGGGGACAGGGACTAGCAAATGGCAGCTCTGGGACAGTTTCCAGGTATAAATTGGGGAATCCTGTGGAGTGGTGGCTGCATTTGGTTCCTTAGCTGCATGAGAAGTTTTCGTAAACTTGCTAATTACTCCTTTACCATGTTGAGGTTTCTGTGGGCTGGGCATTCAGGTGTGGCTTAGCTGGGCTGTCAGCTCATACCTCACAAAGCTCTGCTCAAGGTAGAAAGCAAGATACCTTCTCTTCAGAGGCTTATTGGAGGAAGATGCATATGCGTGCATGTTTGTGCATACCTGGACACATGTGGAGGCCAGATGTGGACATTGGGTGTCTTCCTCTATTGAGACAGGGTCTAGCACAGAATCGTAAGCTCGCTGATTCAGTTTGGCTATCTAGCCACAGGGCACATAAGATCCTCCTGTCTTCTGTTCCCCAGCATTGGGATTGCATGCTCACATCACCACACTTGGCTGGTATATGGGTACTGGGGATCTGGACTCAGGTCCACATGCTTGCTCAGTAAGCAATTTGCCAGCTGATTTATCTCTTCCTTTCCCTCCCCTTCTTAAGCAAAGGTCCCTCCATACCTGAGACCAGGAGAACATGCTGGGTGTAGAACCACAAGGCAGGAATCTTGGAGACATTTTAGAATTTAATGTCTCAATGTGAAAAAGAAATTAAAAAAAAAAAAACATGCTTCCTAGATTCCAACCATCTTTTTTTTTCCCCATTCCAACTCTACTTTGGAAAATCACTTAATCACTGAGCTTATCTTCTGAGTCTTTGGTGTGGCCAGGTTAGCTCTTGGATCACCAACACATGCTGCATTTTGTTTACAATTTGCCATTTCTCTCTTTGGTTCTTCCAGAGTGATCTGGAAACTCAGGGCACAGACCAGGCCTTTCTTTGTATTTGCATTTGCATCTAGCAGACACTTAGTGATTAAGAACTGACTGGTTGCTAGAGTCACACAAGTACTTGACATGTCCAGAGTTCTGCTGTTTATGAATGACTTTCATTTGAGTTACTGTACAGTAAATGTGGTAGAGATTAGTGGATCTCTTTTGAGGTCCCATTGAATTATAGGTTAGAAGCAAAATGAGATGTAACTCAAATTAGGTTTGTTATAAAGCTTGAAACATACAAGCGAAGGATTCAGAGAATCTCTTTTGCCTGCATCATACTTATACTGCTGGTATTTTTATTTTTATTTTTTACAATTGCTATAATATTTCAAGGATAGCGAATTGCTATTTTATTTGAGAATCATCTCAAAGGGGCAGAGAAAAATTGTTCATATGTAAGAAAACAGCTTTTAGATGCTGAGCAATTGGCATAGTAAGTGTCTTTGGTAAGTGCACCTCCCAATTTTATTATCTCCACACATATTTCAGAGAGAACATTTAATGTGGCTGAACTAATGTCAGGAGAGAAAGTAAGTACAAAACCACAGATTACATAAAAAAAATACAAAATGGGACATTGTGTTGCAGTTACCCTCTCATTCCTGGGATTAAACACCTAACCAAAAGCAGCTGATAGAGGAAAGGTTTTTATTTTGGCTTACAGCCTTGAGGGGAAGCTCCATGAAGGCAGGGAAAAGATGGTAGAGAAGAGGCCGGGCATCACATCTGCCACAGCAAGTGGAAAACTGTAGCAGGAAAGTGAGCCCAGTTCTGGCAAGGGGGAGTTGGCTATAACACCCCCAAACATGCCCCCAATACCATACCTCCTCCAGTAAGGCTCTACCTCCCAAATTGCCATCAGCTGAGAATCAAGCATTCAAAACACATGAGTTTATGGGGCACACCTAATTTAAACCACCACAGTCAGTATAAGTGATTCAGCTAAAAAAATAAATAACACCCCCCAAAAAAAACCCAGAAGCCACAAGGCATTACAATTTTACAACTACTTAGGAGGCACAGGTTCCTCCTCTCTTTAGATGCAGAGAGGCTGCAGAAGACACGGAAACACAGGAGCATGCCCAGTTGGGGGCCCATGGCCAGACTGGGCCCTGGGTGGTGAATTTGTGGTGAAGAGAGGTTCCAGGTAAAAAGAAAGTTGCAACCCTCTGATCCCAGAGTAAAAGGAGGGAACAGAGGATGACTGATTTGAAACTGAAAAGTAAAGAAGGGAGAGAGCCACATTCAAAGCAGAAGGAACAGATCTGCAGATGAATAAAAGAGAAATCAAAATGAATAAAAATACTAACAGTTTGGCATTCCTGGTCTAAGGGTCTCCGCAGGGGCAGAGAGCTTAGAAGAAAAGCCAAGACATAGATAAAACCTTCTGATTGTACACAACATGAAAACCCAAGATGCTCCTTTAACAAGAGTTCACTGGAAGGTTTCTCTCAGTTTTTGATTTAAAAATTCACTCCAAATGTCATGGAAAGAAAAGAAGCTAAGGTCGTCAGTGGCTGAGACAGCTATTCCCAAGAACATGGTTGAAGTCACAACTCAAAGGTGCCAGCCTTAACTAAAGCCATCACGTGGAAGATGGTAGATTGAAATATATATGTTATTTATTTTTAAGAAGAGATAGAGAGAGACGGACAGAGATGGAGACATACACAGTGAAAATTGGCATGGCAGTGCCTCCAGCCACTGCAAAGATTTAGAGATGCATGTGCCACTTTGTACATCTGGCTTTCTGTGGATACTGAGGAATCAAACTTGGGTCATCAGGCTTTGCGGTCATGTGTCTTAACTGCTGAGCCATCTCTCTAGCCCCTTGAGCATATTTTTAATGAAGTAGAATCCATAAAGATTTTGTGTCAGTTCAATGTGTGTGAGGTTATACAAGGAAATTGTTAAGGGGAGAGCGAGGCCAGGAATTCCAACTTGAATTGTTTGCGTGCTTGCATTCTCACTGTGCTAAAGAAACACAAAAACAGATATAGGAAAGAATGGGTTTATTATTGTCACTTGATGGAACTATGAACATCAGCAGGACCCATGTGGAGATAGATGTACATTGAGCAGTTACATGCAAAGGTCTGAAGTTTCGAGGAGAGATTTAGGGAAAACCGAATTTAGGAATCATCAATGCATAGGTGGAAAGTTGAGTGTGTGGAAAGAAAATAGATTGTTCAGCTTTAATGCATAGAGCAGGGCGAGAAGAGAAATGTGTGCAAAGGGAAGATGGCATCAAGAGAGCATGTGTGAGAAAGCAACCCGTGAAGAGACCCAGGAAAAATGGTCCCAAGTGTAGACAGAGAATGCTGCAGTGGAAAATCCATGAACCAGACAATCTCAGCCAGTTTGGGATATTTCTGAATTTACTTCTTGGGCCAGGAAGACCGGGATGAGTACTAAGATATACAGGATCCCTTGCCACAAGGACTAATACAGACAGCCCATGAAGGAGGATATACAACTGATCAGGGATGAGGTGGGGGGGAAATTGGGGAAGTCGGGATAACAACGCATGGTTTGCCCACTAAATAATGTAACTCATTATGGACAATAAATATTAAAAAAAAATTTTATTTGGTGAGATTCTAAAGGTCTAAAGCCTCTCTGTAGACCCCTGGGTAGTGGGGATTTCCCTTTGGAATCCGTATTCTTGGTCCCTATGAGTTTGCCTTGTCTCATTTAACCTATGCTGATCTCACTCTCCATGGAGATTCTGTTTATATTTTTCAGAAGGCATCTCTTTTGGGATGTCAGTCGTCTGCCTGTGGCTTGTTGGTGGAGTTGGATTGACCACGGCTCTCTCACTGCCTTCTGAAAAATACAATCAGAATCTCCATCAGAGAGTGAGATCAGTATAGGTTCAATGAGACACACATTTACAATTTGGTAAGATTCTATTGGGGTTAGTCTCTCTGTAGTTCTCTAGTAATGGGAGTTTCTCCTTGAAGCCCATGTTTTTGGTTCCCATAGGATTTTTCCCTGGATCCCAATTCCAATTAATGGTTCCTTGACACTGGGTGTATTTCTTGGCCAATTTGAAAGCTGTTGATTATCACACACACACACCCCAGGTTTTGGTGCCTCTATTGCACAAGTGATCACTTCTTGGCTCCCTGATCTCTCCCAGAGGGCAGTGTGTTCAGCCTTCTCATGGCAACAGTCTGTATTTTATATCTGTGGTCTCTGCTTTCTTCAAATATTATTGACCAATTTCCTCTGGAAGATATCCCTAACCCCCTACCCCATGGATTAATCCAGTATGCCCACCTAGGAGGATACCGAGTGGATTAGGGACAGGGAGGAGGAAATGGGGATACCAACATAATATTTGCTCATACAATGTATCTAATTTTGGATAATAAAGATATCAATAAAATATATAAAATAAAAAGGAAGAAGAGGATTGAACAAAGGAGACAGAGTCTGTCCAGAGTCGAGAATGCTGTAGGAACCTCATGGAAGTGGTCTGCTGGAGACAGGTAACAGCCACTATCACTGGTGGCTCTGCTGTTTGGCTAAAATGTGAAAGCATACTTTGGGACTCTGAGGTGGGTGTACTTTCGGCCATATGTGTGATCCTCTGCATTCCAGGAGAAAAGTACAGCCTTACTTTTATCTCAAAAATTTTGTTTTCAAGGCCATTTGCTCACCTTTTAAATGTCACCATGCTTTTCCTCCAAATTGTGTTGACTCTAGGGATCAGACATAAAGACTGCTGTGCAGACACCTGCCTGGTGACAAGAAACCAGTCCACAAGGTCTGGTACTGTGGAGAGCAGATATATACTCATCCCTGGAGTCTGGACCACCGAGCTTAGCTTTTGTATCCTTGGTGAGAGGCTGGGCAGCCCTGAATTATCATGGGTGTGGTGCTTTCTGGTCTCAGAGCCATTGACATGCAAGCTTAGATTTCTGTTCTGGGACTTCTAATTTAGCCATGAACTTGCTGTGTGACTTTGATCAAGTCACATGGACAGTGTCCAAGGTCTCCTTTGGACTCTGAAGAATATCAGTCACAGACAGACAGATGGTTGATAGATATGCAGATATTGGGTGCTGGGAGTCCAAACTCAGATCCTTACACTTGCACCCAAGTGATTTCAGGACCGAGCCAGCTGCCCCACCTGAATTGACACCGAGGGTCCAGAACAAATAGACCAGAGATTGAGTTATACATTGATAAAAACCCATCTTTACTCCAGGAAGGAAATGTCAAGGGTAGTATGGGCAGTGTTCATTTGAAAAATCACTGTGGGTGACTGGCATTAGCTCAGGAAAAATCAGCAATAAACATAACAGATGAGTTGTAGGAAAGTTTTCTCTTATTGTAATCTGGAATCTGTCATTTCCTTGAAAGATCTTTCTTTTTCATGGACACATTCTCTGCAGCAGACATGCTCAAGATTCCAGGACACCCTCATGATTCCTTTGACTAGTATTAGATAACGGCATACAACTACTCAGAACAGAAACATTCCCCACATTGGTTGGCAAGTTTTTAAATTATATTGAAATGTTGTCTAATCATTAATTATGGATTAAAATTGGCCTTCCATAGCATATAGGATCATGTTTCAGGATTCTGTTTACAAAGACAACTTGAGAAAAATGCTGCCTCCTGTATTTCCTGGGAAGATACCCTGCCCTGCATGTGGAAGATGCTCCATACCCCAGGTGACTGAGTATGTCAGCATCAGGGAAACAAGATGGATGTCTTCAGTGAGAGAGTGGCAGGCTGATCATCGGGACCGTGGATAAGAATGAGCCAGGTTGAGCAGCTTGACGCATTCCACATCAGCATTCAGAGGATCATGTGGGAGGCTGCAGGTCCTTGCGACTGCGTTCATGGTGGCTCTTTCCATCAGCTCTTGGCTGGGTGATGTAGACTTGGTTTGAATTAGAATAAGCAAATGGAGTTGACGGCTCACTACTTTCACTTAGTTTCTCTAAGGTCCCTATACTGGCTACATAAGAATTGGAAAGATGATTCTACTTTCTAGAAATTAACAGAGAGGGAAAAAAAGAACAGTTATAAAATTCACAGATCCATGAAAATAAACAAAGCAAAGTGTTCTCTCTTTTCTCTCCAAGAGAAGCAAATCTATATATGGCACTGAAATCCTAAAGAGGACATTGTGCAATGGGATGGTGGACATTTTCCACGGCATTTGTACAGCAGATGTAACATTGAACTTCATAATCTTTCCTGTCTCTTCTTGCTCAAGGATTCCCAAAGCTACATGAAAGTCAGTGATTTTGCTTAAAATAGCACAAGGCGGACTGGAAGACTTAGGTCATATGGGTGACTTTCCTTTCAGATTCCAAGTTACCTGACTCAAAAGATCAAACTGTTTCATCATTAAATAGCCATGGAACTGTAACCAAAACTATTCACCCTACTCCTGTAGCAGAGATGGAGACCCAAAGTCCTTAACACAGCTTTCTATACATTATGCAACATTATGGATAGAGTCCCACTATCCACACATAGTTCCCAATGACTCGGTATTGTCCCTTTGCTGACATTCCTCCAACGTCCAGGAGAAAGTCATCCTGGAATTGGCTTTCCCACAATGCACGTCCTTGCACTTGCCCACACCAAGAAGCTCATCTGCTACTTCCACCCACAGACCGCCTCAAGCAATCTTCCTGCTGCTGTCTACCCCGTTAGCCTGACGTCTTTCTGTTCCAGGGCATTTTTAGCATTGTCTGCAAACTTGGAATGGATGCGGTGCATTTCCTCTACCAGATTAATGACTGAGGAAATAGGACTTGCCCTGACAGCCATTCTGTGCACTATTAATTTAAGCATCTTTAAAAGAATGTATTTTTATTGTCCCTGGTGGACTTTGCAATAATATGATGATAATTAAGATTTAACTAATCACAGATTTGCAGGTATGTATAGGCAGAAGATAGTGTTTTCTCCCTAATAGTTCTCTTGGAGGACACAGTTTATCTTACCATGCTGTTCGTGCACTACAAATCAGTTCAGGCTGGATGACCTCTGCTGTTCCAATCCTGGATATATCAAAGAAGACCATTGAAAAGAATCTGACCACAGATATGGTTTCTAGAGATGGAGAAACCTAGTTCACTGTTAAAAGTGGGTGTGTAGGCAGCTTGTACATGGGGGTCCCAAGTTGCTCAAATGCATTGTGAGGAAAGAGGTGTGTTTACTGCCCAAGCCAGGCAGTGTTCTGGGGCTTTGGTCTATTTCCCTAAGCTTGCCCACATCAGGGATACTTGATTAAAAAATATTCAGGGTTACTCAGATACTGATGGCCATTGAAATTAATATTCTGATGGTCGAGACACCAACAAATGTCAAGGATTTTTAGAACTTCAAAAAAGGTAGAAAGGTAGAGAATGGTTATTTCAGATAAACCCTCTGGGGATCAACAAGCATCCAACACTGCTAGCTTGCCAGCATTTATGTGTGAGCTTTTCTTCTATCCCAGAGTCTGAGGATAGATTCTACTGTGTCTCCATCACTCTAAAGCCAGTTGTTAAGCACATCACTGAGGTTCCTTGTGTGTCTTACTTAACGGATTGTTACAGAAGCATTTACTCCTATATATTTGGCAGTTTTGAAAGGGACTGGGGATGTTCCCTCAATTTAGTCTTCATTAAATCCTGCCTGCATTGGCCATCAAAGACTTCGGTCTTTTCTACTTAGTACCGTGAAGATACTTCCAGATTCATCACTCTTTAGTGCCAGCTCCAAAATCCATCAATCTGCAGAGGAAATACCTAAGAAAAATGGCTCCAGCACTCCTCAGCCCTCAGGCTTCCTAGTTTTTAAAGTGCCAGCCAACCTGGGCCAACAATTAACTTGAGCCATTACCTCCTAAGATCTTTAGGAACACCGTCGAATCCTTGCTTTATTATTAGTACAGAGTGTCTAGTGCCTTTCCAAGAAAGAGCTCTAGGTTTTCCTGTTAGGGCATCTGTAAGGTGATCCTTTTCTGCCCAAGGTTTAGATCATCTTTATCCTCTCCCCCTTCTGCTCCCCCCACGGAGCACACCAAAGTGTTCAGAGTCTGGGAGAAGCTGTGCATAGCTTTGTAGCTCAGGGTACTGAACGTGTTGTGCTCTGTCCTCAGGTCTGGGGCTCTCTGCATGTCTCCAGTCACAGTGGGATCTCTAGATCCAGGTCTCTGCTGCTTGTCTGGGTGTCACAGTGAAACAGCTGCCTTTGTCATTCCAGAACATGAGTTTAATAAGCATTTCTTCTGGACTTTTTATTCTCAGGAGATTTCTAAACAGCTTTTTTTAAAAAACCGATTCAAATCCTCTACAAGTGAAACAGCTATTGGCTACTTTCGTAATCACTTGATTTATTTTTACTAAAAATTTGACAGGTGAAAATTTGTCTCCCTAAAATACAATTTTGGACAGCCAGTCTGTTGGCAGGTGCTTTTACACAACCAACTACCCAGAAGTCAGTTGGCTCAAGCGCAAAACAGGCTCTGTGATGGCTGCCTAACCCTTTTCTACAGCATGTCTGTGTCATAATAAAGCATTTCTGCTCTGCCTCTCTACTACACATTTCCAGGAAAGTTCTTCTTGGAACTGGCCTCAAGGTGACCTCTAGGGCAAAACTGTACCTGTGTACCTGCAGAGCTTTCCCTGCTACTCACAAGGTAACCAGGAGGACCTTACTGAATTGAGCAGGCATCGGAGAGAAATGAATGAGAAGACAGGGATGTGTCCCCTGCCCTGCTTGTCTAGGGCAGCCATGGAGAATTAGAATTCTGTAGCTAGGCTGCCTCGGTTTAGGTGTTCATTAAAGCCACCTGCTCTCTGGGTGACACTGGCTAAAATGCTTCTGTTCATCTCTATTTACCTCTTCTATGGAATGATGACAGCCACCAGGGCGAAGAGGCAGGGATGTTTGGAGAAATGAACTCATGTGTGTGAGCCACTTTGAAGAGTGGGTGGGAGAGGATTTATGTCAGGTGAGTGTTTCTTAAATGAATCAACATAGATGTCCTCATGGAGGAGACAGCATTTTGTGTAATGGCAATCAAGACTTTACCAGTGGAATTCTCTCTGTAGTCCTCCCGACATCAGGGGAAGGATCAACTGACAGGACTGACTAGTAGCAAGGCCTCTCCTTGTCATTCACTTGGGGTGTCCATACATGGCAGGTCATATCTAGGGAATTATCCACCATGCAGAGAATAATGCTGGGAGGGCTGGGATGTGGCTCTCCAGGCCATAGTAGACAAGCAGACTCCTTCCTTCTTGCTCAGTGACAGACCTCTCCTGTCATTTCTGCTCTCCAACTTGAAGTCCTATGGGAAGTGTTTGCTTGATGTGTGCTTCCTCTAAAATTGAAGTTGACTGAAGATAATGCTGGCGTACCCAAAGGCTGCATTCTGCAAATAGCTGCCAGGTCTATTCTTGAAAACTGACATATGTCCACGTTTTAGAGGGATGCTTGGGGACTGGATTAAAAGTGACAGCAGCCAGAATGTGACCCAAGATGTACTCAACCCCAAGGGGTTGAGCACAGTGCTCCAGGGGACTCAGATATCAAATTCACTTTTCCTTTCAGGGGAACCTTTACGTATTTTTTTGTACTGCAGGCTTGTAGCTCCTGGTTCTGAGAGCTCTGGGCTTGGAGGCAATGACTTCTGCTCTTGCCTTGACAAAACTGCAGGAGCTTCGGAGCAATGACTCCTGTCCTGTGTCATTGTGCCCTAAGTAAGTATTCATGTTGATTGGAAAAATGATTTTATTTTATTTTATTTTTAGGAAAAAAAAAGCCCTGAGCACTGGATGCTGAGGACAGCTGGAGTGTGTGGGATGTGGCATGCTATTTTTTGCTGGCTGCTTTGGGAACTGAGCAGATGGGTGGCTACTTGATGACATCAGGGGTCATGGACGGTGTGTTCCAGCTGTGGGTCATGTGACCACATTTACTATGGGCAAGGCGGAGAAGTTCCTGTGTATTCTAGTTTCTCCTTGGCTTCCAGCTTTTAGAAATTGCTTTTGTGGGCTGCTGGAATCACGTTTGCCTCCTTCTCTCGGAAACAAGAAGCCACAGAGTCTCTCCAGTGAATGGAATTTGCACACATGCTTTGTGAGATGTACAGAGGCTGTCAGGTAACTTGAGCAGATGGTGAGCTTCATACACTGAGCAGTGCAGTGGATTTTCTCACATGGACAGGCCCAGTGATGTGCAGGACTCAGAAGAACCAGGCCAAAGCCCAGGCCAAGAAAACTGCTGTGCAAATCCCAGGGGAGGCTTGAGACCTTCTGCTGGGAGAAGTCACAGTCCTCTGCTGTCACACAGGAAACTGGTGACCACATCATATGCATATCAGCACTTTAGAGTTTGCAAAGAGCTTTACACTTTCATTGACCCAGCACATAGCCTCTGCTAAACATGGCCACTGGGGCCTTGAGTGTTCATGAGAAAGGCTTGTCACCATGGTTCATAGCTGAAGAGATAAAATATTGGTTCTGATAAAGAGGTTTCTGTGTTTGGAAGTGAGCTGCAGTGATGAGGTGTCCAGAAGCATGTGAGTTCTGGTGCTGGCTAGCCCAAGTACCATGCCTGGGCCTAGAATGTCTATTTGCTCCATGAAGTTTCTTTTCTCCTTTGTTTACTCACGCACAGGGTTAGCTTGAATCAGAAGAAATGAATGAAGAGGACTTGTGAAGTTTCATATGTAAACATTTGTTCTTGCTAGTAGTGTAAGGCTGATAGTCCTTCAACATGCAAGGGTTCTTTATGGGGTCTTAATCAAGTGTCTGGGATCCCGTGGTGGATTATATTGATTGTCTAATTGACAGGACCTAGAATCGCCCAGGGAGAGCCTCTGGACAAGCTTTGAGGGATTATCTACATTAAGTTAGCCTCTAGGCAAGCCTGTGAGGGATGAACATGATTAGGTAGAGGTGGGAAGACCCACCTTAACTATGAGTGGCACTAGCCTAAGAGCTGGGGACCTGAATTGCATAAAGAAAAAGACACCCAGGCAGGAGATGAACCACCCCTAACTCATCATCTAGGGCCCAAAGGAAACCTTTGAGGAAGTGGTGAAATGAGTAAGAGAGCTGCCTCCACAGCAAGTCAGATAACCTGTGAAAGGGTAATGGAGACAGACGCTGAGGATTCCCAACATAGTCCAAAGAAGAAATCCAGACTCTTAAGATCTCAACAGTACAGCAGACTTAAAGCTCACCCACCATGACTCAGGGAACTTTGCAGAAGAGGGGGAGGAAAGATTGTAAGAGCCATGGTGGGGGAGAATATCCAGAGATGTTGCCCCACCCCTTAACAACAACAACACCAACACACCACCAACACACACACACACACACATACAAAAAAAGAAAACCAACTGGCTACTGCTTGTACAATTCATAACCCCCTATTCCATGGACTTGTCCAGCAATCCCACTGAGGAGAGCCTATAGCGAGGTTGGGGACAGGGAGGAGGGAAATGGGGGTACCATCACAAGACTTGCTCATAGGATGTATCTAATTATTGACAGTAAATAAGTGAAAATTCAAAAAAGATATAGAACTCTGGCTGAGCAGCAGAATTCATCCCTCTCTGCTTCCTCACTATGGACTGAATGTGACCAGCTGCCTCAGGTTCCTGCCACCATGCCTTCCCCACCATGATGGACTGTAACCTGGAACTGTAAACCAAAATAATCCCATCCTCCCATAAACTGATTTCTGCCAGGTATTTTTGGCTCCCCGAATGCCTTCCATCCTAATGGAAATGAGAACACTTTTTATCACCTTCCTTTACGTGCCCCTGGAAAGGGTCCTGAGCAGGCTGGTTTGGATGGTGTTCCACCTCTGACCTGCTTCCTTCGGTCATCTCAGTTGACCCTGTCATTGTTCCTTCACCAGCTCACAGGTCTGCTACTTCATCTTGGATCGGGATCTGGCTTGCCTGGCCACAGGAGGATTTGGGTGTTGGACACCCCCCTTTTCCCCTTCTGAACTGACTGCTGAGGTATTCGAGTGCTTTGTGGTGGGGAGCCAGCACTTTCTGGCTCTGCCTCCCCCAGGAGGGAGCACATGCTGCTTTAGGAAACCTTTTCCTGTGTCTGGTCACGTTCGGTTTCATCTCTGGCTTCCGCGAGTCCCTGTGGGAAGGTGACTTGATGCCAGTTTTGAGTTTTGTAGCAAGTTCTCCAGCACAAGGCAGGTACTCAGGGGTGGGTGCAGACTTGCTTTTACAAGTACATCTGTTCTGTTTATTTTTGCTTCTCTGCAGCATTATCAACTTCTGCTCCATATGGGTGATCCATATTGTGCCTTGGTGAAATGATACCACATTATGCTTTTATGCCTTTATCATCAAACACTACTCGTGAAAAAATCACCAGGTTTGCCTAGGTTCATCTGTTCAATTTATTTTTCCCAAACTTTATTTTGAATAAAACACCTACGGTAAATGTGATTTATGGAAATGAATAAAACAAAACTGTTATATAAGCTTTTTTGACATCATTCAGTCCCGTTCTGTTGGGGCACCACTCTACAAAATCCTCTGGCAGCATGTACTCCATGGAATTATATTATTTCTGAAATCGCGGAGCCAAAGCGATAAAACTATAATACACTTTCAAATGCTTTAATTTAATTTTTTTCTCTTCTCTCCCCAAGCTTCCCATATGGAGGAACTCCAATATTTTAAAAGAAGCGTTTACTTATGAGGATCTTTCAAGCACTGTTCCAAGTGCCTGTAGTTATTCCTCTCTCTCTTTCTCTCTCTCTCTCTTTCTCTCTCTGCCTGACTCTCTGCACTTCTCTATTTTTCTCACATTTCACTCTCTGGTTTTATTTAAAGAATGGTAATCCATCTTTGTTCGCCCTACCTTCCTTTGTTGTTATACTTTCTTGCTTTCTACCCCCCCTGGGACCTGGATGGAAGAATTTCCAGATTCTGAGCTTGTGCTGGGGGCTCACTGCTGCACCGTGGATTTATACACATTATCTCCCTCACTCCACACAACAGGCAGCCCTGGGAAGCTGTCTTATCTCCTGCTGGCAGGTGGGAAATGGAGGCTCAGGAAGTTGGAAGGTCTGATGAGCTCAAGGGCCAAGCTTACACTAAGTAGGTGTCTCTGAACAGGTAAGTGTCCATCCTGATACAAAGTGCTGGTCTCGGAGGCCATATTGGGCGTGCACAGGACACCACAGGTAATGAGTTGTGTTTCCTGCAAACTGAGGCATATTTCATTTTAGACTCGCTGAGAAATCTCTGCCAATATTCGCCTGTGTTGGCTCCTTCATTTGTTTCAGAGAGAGGGTTAGGGCCTACTCAAAGCAACATGGAATCCTGATTGATATTAAACACTGTGCTCAACACCCATGTCCTTCAGTGAAGGGTCACAGTAACTCCCCAGGGAAGAAGTAAGATGCTGCTTCATTCTCTATGTTAATTCAAGAAGACTTTCAAGCAGACATGGGTATCAAATGATGGTATGAATATTTACATTTGAGAGAATGTATAGGAAGGGGTTCAGAAACTCAAAATTCATAAAATATGTTCTTTTAAAAATATTTTTATTATATTTGAGAGAGAGGCAGAGCGAAAGAGGCATGCAGAGAGAGTATGGATGTGCCAGGGCTTCCTGCCACTGCAAACAAACTGCAGACACATGTCTAACTTTGTGCATCTGGCATTACATGAGCACTGAGGAATTGAACCCAGGTAAGCAAACACCTTTAACCACCGAGTCATCTCTTCAGCCCAAAAATATGTTCTTTTGATGGCTGTAAAATGCAAACATTTAAGAGCGAAGATTAATCAAACTTAATTATTCCATCACAATCAAATGTCCCTGGTTTGGCTGACTGGCTTGTTTTCCCACATTTGCTGAGAAATTTCTCTACCTTCACAAGCTCTACTGAGATTGCTTGTACTGGAGTTGTCAAAGACTTCTCCAGGGAGTCTTGTCAGTTTCAGGTCTGAGTTCAAATACTGCATTCTTCAGCCCAGTCATTCATTCTCCCGTGAGCTCCTCAGGAGGGGCATGTTCTCCCAAGAGTGACTACAGAGGCTGTCAATCTCTGCAGAGTTAATTAGCAGAACATTTCCCCATATTACAGTCTCCTTAGTACCAGGATAAGAGGTAGTGAAAAGAGCATCTTTCTGGCAACTGCAGAGCTGGGTATGGGGTGGCATTTTCCATGCCATAGCAGAATGTCAAATTGCTTCAGATTAGAGGGAGTAACTGCAAAGAGAAGCCAGTAGTTGCCAGGCAGATTTTGTGGGCATTGCTCTTAATAATATTGACTTCAATCACTCACAGTTCAGATCTTAGCATCAGTGTTTGAGGATCTGTTTTTATTAGGAAACAAAGTTCCCTATTGCTCTGGTTTTCCTTTTCCTTTTTCCCTTTCTCTCCCTTTCCCCTGTTTTTTTTTTTTTTTTTTCCTCTTTTCTGGTACAAGGGAAGGAGTGCTCTGAACCACCCGAAAGCCTGGCTGAGGGCTTCTCATTGGCTCAGACCCGTAGGAAGAAATAAATATAAACTCACTTCTTTTTAAAAAATATTTTATTTATTTGCAAACAAACAAACAAACACACACACACACACACACACACACACACACACCCCACACACACACAGAGAAATGGGCACACCAGACCTCTTGCAAATGAACTCCAGATGCATGCAGCACTTTGTGCATCTGGCTTTACATGGGTGTTGGGGAATTGATCCCAGGCTGCAGACATTTTAAACAAATGCCTTTAACCACTGAGCAATCTCTCCCTCCTCCCAACCCCCCTGGCCCCTCACTTCTTTTTAAACTGGAATTTATTCATTATAATAATTGCTATCCTAGTTAAGATGTGTTTTTTTTGTCTTCTTCCATAATTGGTTTTTGGCAATTAGCAATGAATTTGATGAGTTCATGCACGTGGCAGCCTGCTCACCTGCAAGGTGAAGAGCACCCAGGTGTGTGGGGAGGCCATCCCTTTCCACACCGCCCTCAGCCTCTTACAGCATGGTGCTCTTCTACACTCATGGTAGCTAAGTGTTCCCAGGCTTCCAAGCAACACGAGCCCAGGGCTCCCACAAGCCATGTGGTCTTCACCTTCCTTGGCCTCTCTGCCCACACCACCTGGGTCTCGCCATAGGATCCCAGCAGTCAGGGCTGTCACTTTGCAGGCCCTCTGTTCTCTTATCTCCTGCTTATATAACTCACTGCCATCCATTTCTTCCTAGTTTGGTCTGCAAGATTTCAAACTAAACTTTGCTTTCTTTAGAGCAGATTTAGGTTCACAAAAAAAAAAGTGAATAGAAGGCCATATTTTGGGTGACCACGCATATCACATCTTTTGCCAGAAAAGTCTATTTGTTACAATTCATAAGTCTATATTAAAATGTCATTGGCACCCCAAGTGTATACATTCTATCCTCTTGAAAAAAAATAATGGCAGGTATCTACACAGAATTTCTTCTCTGATCTACTTATTATTTAGAACTTAGTTACTTAATCTCCAAGTATTTCTACAAATATGTTTGTTATTAAATTTTAGCTTAACTACATTGTGTTTTAAGAGCAGGCGTTATGTGATTTTTGTTATTTTAAATCAGCTAGGTAGACTTTACAGACCAGCATGTGGTAGATGGTCATGAATATTCCACAGGGTCTTGGGAAGGATGCATTCTGCCGTATTGGATAAATTAATGAAATGTAAATTATATTCATTTTGATTGATGGTGGTGCTGAGCTCAGCATCTCCTCTATATCTATTCATTGTTGGTAGAGAGTTGTTGAAATCTTCAAAAACAAGGGTGGACTCATCTATTCTTCTTTTTGTAATATTTCAAGCTTTGTTTCACATATCTTGATGCTATTGTTAAGTCCATTTATGTTCAGGATTATTATGTTATAGGCAAAATATTTTTATTATATAATGGATATTTATTCCTGAATATTTTGCTGTTTCTGAAGTTAATACAGCAACTCCTATTTCATTTTGGTTAGTGTTAGTATGACATATTGTTTCGTGTTACTTTTAATCTACATATGTCTTTCTATTTAAAGTAGACATCTTGCAGATAGCATCCAGTTAGTTGAGGCTTTTAAAAATCTTTTTAAAAATTATTATTTTATTATTCATAATTAAATGCACTTAGGCTTGTTTTTAAATCTACTTTTGAAAATGTCTGTCTTTTAATTTATAGACTTAAACTATCGACATTTATGGCCGTCACTGATAAAATTCAATTGGCATCTACCATATTTTAATGTGTTTTGCTTGTTGTTCTTGTTTCTTTTCTATTATTATTTTTTCTTCCACATATTTTTTGTGTTTTTAATTGGTATTTCAAATAATTATATTTTTCGCCTTTTTTTGGTATATTAGCTAGGCATCTTTGTTTGCTTCCATTTCTTTTCAGTGAATGCCCAGAAATTTATAGAGTACGCATTGGCATTTTCAAAGAATAGTAGAGTATAAGACTTCCTTTAGGTCTAGTGAAAGTAATATAATCATCAAATACTCCTGGTCTCTCCCTTCTACTCACTTCATCATGGCTGAAGCACACATACACAAAGAGGCATTCATAGATACATAATTATACAGAATATTATTGTTATGATTGTCATATGTAAAATTTATCTCTTAGATTAATTAAGAATAAGGGAAGGTGAAGTTATTATTTAACTTCTACTTCATTGCTGCTCTTCCATTTTCTAGCGTAGACCTGAGTCCATGACCCAAATTCTTTCTGTCTCTTAAGAGCTTCTTTGTACAGCACTTCTTCCATGAGAGATCTCCTGGCAACTAAGTTCCTCCCATCTTGGTTGTGTGAGAAGGATTTTGTTCATCTTTTAGTCTGGAAAGATGATGTAACAGGCTATATAACATACTCAGTGATTTTTTTTCCTCTGAATATTTCATTTTATTTATTCTACTCTCTTCGTGCTCTTATGGTTTCTGAGAAAATTGAAATAATATTTATGATTTCTACTCTAGAGTTAAATCAATGTTTTCCTTCCTTGGAGATCTTTTATGATTTTTTGGCTTATCATTTATTTTATGGAAATAGGATGTGAAATGTCTGGTGTCCTTTTAATAAAATTTACCGTGCTTTGATTATATGTGTGAGCCACCATACCCTGCTCTTTTATTTGGGTTTGCTGAGCCTCCAGGATCTGTGACCCCGACTCTGACATGAATTTAGGGAATATAGTCATTGCTGCTTCAAATATATTCTTTTTATACAAATGTTACATTTTCGTAGTTTTCTCTAACATTGGATATTCTTTGTTTTTTAGACCTTCTTTCTATTCATCAGTATGAGGAGTTGCCGTTGTCACATCTTCAAGCTCAGAAAATTTTTGTCCTATCCAAGGTTATCCAAGGGGCTAAAAAGCCCATCAGAGTCATTCTTTATCTCCGTTTCAATATTTTCACCTCTAGCATTTCTTTCTGATTCCTTCTTAGAAGGTGCCTCTGTCTGCTTACAGAGCCTGGTTGTTCGTGCCTTAGATCCTGTTGCATGTGAATCATAGTAGTTTGTAGTTCCGGATCTGATCATTTCCACATCCTGTTCCATCTCTGTCTGCTTTCCATACTTGTCCTTTTCCTCTTAGTGTGGATGGACCTACCTCTACTTAGTACATGAAACACTGAGTGAAAGAAGCCACCGTAACCTTTAGTAGTATGGGAGCAAGGGGATGGAAGGAGGAACTTTCCATGTTCTGTGAGGCTGAGCTCTGCACTCTGCAATCTCTCACAAATGCTTTTTGTTTGTTTGTTTGTTTGTTTTCCTCTCATCCTCTAGGTGGTAAAGGATGGCTGGCAAGGCTGGAGCTGGGCATTTTAGTTTTTGGTGTGGAAGGCTACAGCTACTGAACTTAGAATTTCTCTCCTTTCAGATCAGGTAGGCTATGGCAAATAGGTTAGCTGTGAATAATTTCTCCCATGGAAGACCTTTTGGAAAATAAAATGAAGCCTGCTCATTTAAAAATTTTTTTTTTAATGACCACTTTTCCTCTCCCCTGCTGGAAGTGTGGGGACATCTCACTCATATTTACTGGGAATACTGGAGGTATAGCTCACAAACATGAGGGGACATGCCATGACTTTAGCCCACTGGAATCTGATGATCACCCTTTCCCATGCTGACCCTCTAGCAATTCCTTTTCCTAGCCTCTCTGCTTCTTTTGGAAGTTGCTGGATTTTCTCTGGTGATTATGTGATTGCCTGCCCATATCTCCTCTTTCATGCATAGTGGGTTGCTCGATAATGTCACTTGCCCTACAGCAGTGAGGAAAGCCATTGTTTTTCAGTTTGCTGAGATTTTTACCTTGTAACAACAGTCCATGTTTCTGAGATCTGTCCAGGCCACACCACAGGGGTTCTTCATGAAGGACAGAGTCACTCCTTACTACTCAGGTGTCTTAGGGATGTGCTTTAGATCCCTCCTTCTATCTCTAAGCTATTAGTTTTCCCAATGTACCCCAATGTGACCCTGCTAAGAGGCATGAAGGATATAGGGTTAAAGGAAGTTGAGGCTGACCTGAAACCCTGATAATCTCTGAGCTTCTGAGACCGGTAGGCGATTTGCCATCAAAGTCTCCTTCTTTTATCCTAAAACTCCACTCCCCTCTGGCAAGCCACAGTGAACCCTGAGATAGACAATTCAAGGCCTAAGCTCACATACCCCAGCTGTAATAACAAGCCAGGACAATAAAAGTCTAAAGGTCACAGTTCCTCTGCAGCCACCGCCATCCAGTACATGTCTAGAATCACGAGGAAAGCCCCTCAATTTATCTATGCAAACTAGGCATCCACAGGGTACTGGCCCATGCCAATTGCTTCATGAAATGTCCACAGACTACCCTGCCCCTACTAATCCCCTTGCTGTCTATGCCCCTACCTCTGATTTTTTCTCTATATAAACAACCTTTATCTGTACAACAAATGAGAGCTGTTCACTGCCACATTCTCCCGGGTGGCTATGCCTGTCGGCTTACTGCTACCCCAAGACACTGTTCACCCAGCTCCATGGATAAACCAGGGTGTTAGTGTACAATAGCCTCCCCAAGTAATCCACAGACTGTATGTCCCCACCACAATTATAAAAGACATCTAAATTTTTCACCAACCTGGGGTCATCTCTCCAAACCATTGCCAAGTTCATGTCTCATGTCTAATGGCCATTGCCCTATTTTTTTCCTTGTTGAGAATTCCCCATTTTTTGAGCTTCCCCCCACCTGCCCCAGCCATATGCACTAGGGTAGTCAGTGGCTTCTCCCGTGTTGCCCTGTAGTAAATGACTAGCTCAATTACAGCCTTTTATTTAGTATCTGTACATTTCCTCCCCTGCAGTCCTTGCTCTGATCTCTGGAAAGATTCACTGGAGTGAACAAGGATCAATAGCTGAACACAGAAAGTTGAATTTTTTGTCTTTAAAATTCTTTACATAACTTCTTAGTTGGGTCCTAAAATAACTCTTTGGAAATTGTTTCACAGCAAGATTTGGCTTTTGCTTTCTCTTATCTCACGGGTATTATCTTCAGTGTTTTTCTTCTTTGAAAGTATATAAATGCCAGGTGCGGTACCTCACACCTTTAATCCCAGCACTTGGGAGGCCAAGGTAGCAGGATCGCTGTGTTGGTTCGAGGCCAGCCTAGAAATACAGAGTGATTTCCAGGTCAGCCTGGGCTAGAGTGAGACCTTAACTCAGAAAAAATAATAATTATTATTATATAATTGTGACATTTCATAATGAAATTTGCAGTGAAATTAAGACATTGGTCAATGCATTTGCAAATAGTCATCTATTACTTAAAGTTCATGACCACTACTGACACTGCTCCCTCACCATCTTGCTTCCTCTTCTGATGGTACTTGATGTATTTCTCATCATAGCTGAAACACACAACAAGTTGATGCTTCCAGCTCATTTAGTAAGCCACGAGGACACCTTATTACAGTTATTCTGAATGAGAAAGGGTAAGCTCAGAACACTGACAGGATGTGAACAGGGTCCAGAGCTGATGAGGGATGAATTCCAAACTCCACAGTCCTCCTGTGCTGTGGGCCACCCTGGGTGTCTTCTACCTTTCTTTACTACAGTCCCCATCCAAGAGCAGACCTCCATCTCGGTGCTGCATGTTCACAGCTGTCTCTCATCTCCACACAATAACATTTTCCCCTTCAGTCTTTGCTCTTGACTTTTTGTCATTCATTAAAATCTTCTGATATTTTCTCTCAGTTTTCTTTATTTTTTTCTTTTCCTTTCCTTCCCAGCCTTCAGATGTGATTACAAAATAAATTATGGAAACTCAATAGCAAGAACAGAGGAGTTTTCACTTGACCTTATCCTGCAGAACTGACCAGGTAGCATCCTTAAGCCAGGTAAGCAGGTCACAGAGATTGCAAAGCTGTGTCCTGGAACACAGCCTTGGATTTACTGCACTCACTCCATGAAAGCATGGTGCCTGGTGGACTGCATGCAACGTTACCTGGGCTAGAGACTTAGGCTATCAACAACAAATGACCTGTTTCCCAGATGCCCTGGGAAAGGCCTTTGTCACTATCTGAAGTGACAAATGGCTGCATCTTAAAGTCTACAGTAGTATTTTTCACTTAGCATTTGAATTTTTTCTTTCCTATGAACAGATCATGAGATCAACTCCTATTCTATTCCCAGGATGTTTATATATAAAATGAATTATCGTATCATGTCTGGGTGGCCATACAGATGATTTAGTGACAAAGGAGTATCCTTGTGTGATTTCTACCCAGTTGTCTTTGCAAACCTAGCGTGTGATTTCATGGGCTTTCTACTTTTTTATTAAAGTTTGCTCCACATGAGTTAGTTACAATCCCACTGTATAATAGCCTCTATCAGCAATGTTTAAATTCCACGCCATTGGAGGAACTTTGCACAATGCATGAGGACAAGGCCCAGTGCTCTGTGCAGTGTTTATCAGCTGCTTTAAAGAAGTATTGAGTTTGCAGGTAGAATACCAGATGAGGGAAAGTCAGGCCCCAGCCAGTTCTTTAGCTTTCTGTTCCTAGGAACTGTCACTGCCTGCTTCTGTAAACCAAGCTCATGAGATTGATCTGATCCATTTCTGTGCAAGAGAACGGAATGCTTTCCGTTTAGCACCCAGCACAGAAGCAGCAGTTACAACCGAACAAGGCTGATTTTGCCTAAAGATCTCAGCTAAGCACTTTTTAAATTAGCACTTTAATCTTGTTAGTGGTCTGTAAATGAGAACCCCCCTAAGCAATCAGATGTTCACAAATAGGCCCATTGCCCATGAACCGATAATATTTGGAAGACTAAAGCTGTCTGGCTAAGGAAGATTGACTTTGTAGCAGAGTGCTAACAGATATCTAAAGACACCACAGGCTCTTCGCCTGGGCATGCAGTTCGTGACTCATTTCGACACTTTGGGGACCATTGTTGTCCCCGTAACTATGATGCCCTCTTCTTTTGTCATTTCTTTCTGAATCTTTCCTGCCACTGCCTGTGACCCAAAGGATTGGAAGAAGGATAAGATCAGAATCAGATGAAATATTAGTACTTCTCATCAAGAGCCAATGGGTAGGGCTTCACTTACATATTGCTTTTGCTTGTGATAGACACGAGGCAGCTCCCAGAGACAATGGCCACTGCACCTCAGTGCCAAGCATGAGCACATGTGTGATTTGTCATAGTCCTTGCAGTCCCTTGGTATGTCTAGCCATGCTGCTGCAAGCTCTCATATAAACTGTCCTGTATTATAAGAACTTTTGATTGGTGTGTCCGTTTAATCAGGAACAATGTTTATAACAAATTAATTGACATATAGCCTCTGTGATCTGCTTGTCCCAGGGCTGAGTTAACTTTCTCCTTGCCAGTCACAGCATGTCCCCAGATGGCTGGCCTGGTCAACTCTTTCCATTTTGGCACAATGTCCAAAGGCTGTTCTAGTCCCAGAATTTCCTCAGGACAGGAAACAGTTCTTATGTCTGCATCATGCCTGACTTGTCACTTCTGCTGCCCTCCCCCAGCCTTCACCTCCATAGGGTGCATTCCAAGGTAGCTCCCCAGTAAATAGTCAGTGTCTGCACCCTTTCTTGGAACCCTAATCTGCAAAACTCAGCAACTGGCACCTGAACATGTCTGGATCAGTCTGGTAGATAATCAGGCAAATGCCAAGCACAGGAAAAGACTAGGAGGTAGCCAACAGCTGGGGAGGGAGATGAAGGAGGTCAGGGGAGACTTCGGAGTGGCAGAG
Source organism: Zapus hudsonius (assembly GCA_004024765.1). Taxonomy (NCBI): domain Eukaryota; kingdom Metazoa; phylum Chordata; class Mammalia; order Rodentia; family Dipodidae; genus Zapus; species Zapus hudsonius. Next base: position 34,442 of record PVHP010005016.1, read on the forward strand.
GGGCAGTGACTGAATTATCCCTGGAGGATGACAAACCATGTATAGTATTGGAAGGCCAAAGGCAGGCTGATAGAAGAAAAGGGGAAGGAAGGAGGGAAAGGGAGAAGGTGAGGGGAAAAGAAGAAAGAGGGCTGGAGAGAGAGAGAGAGAGAGAGAGAGAGAGAGAGAGAGAGAGAGAGAGAGAGAGAGAATTATCCCAAACCATCTGAAAACAGAAGAAATGCACCAACAACTATATTTTAAGGGACTTAGAGATGTTAGCAAAAATAGGAGAGAACAGAGATTAAAAAGTTAAATAAGAACCCATGTAGAAGTGTATGAACCAAGAAAGAGATTTGACTGCTGCACAGATCGTTTTTGAAATGATACCGCAATCCATCCTTTTTAATGGTTCCTGAGCCAGAATCCAAATGCAAGACAAGACACAGTGGGAACCCTGGATGTCTGGGGCAGGACCATGGCACTGGCCCTCAAATTCTGTCTACTCCAGGCTCTTCCTGAAATGGTTCAGTGGACTCTGGCAGCTCTGCAGAGCACACCCTGAAACTGACTGCTCCAGAAAAATAATGCTATTTTCACTGATTTTTCAAGGATTTAGGCAGAGGATTTTCAAAGTAGTTTGTATTTTAGAAGCATTGCCAAGAGATTGGATGGTTAAAGACAGGCACCCAGTTAGGAAATGACCACAGTGTCACCCGTAGACAAAGAAAAGGATATAGTCACAGTTTGTTGGGAAAAGAAAAGATGGTTGAAGAAAATTGGAGATCAGCTATATTGGAGGGAAGGACAGCAAAAAGAATGAAGGTCAATTCCAGGTTTTGGTATGAAATAGGGAGTTTTTCTGACATAAGAAGTGAGGGAGCAGAAACATTAGGTTATTAAAGAAGTTTGTGGCAAAAAAATAAAAAAACCCTACATACGACAGTCACCCGGAAACACACACACCTCACACATACACGCACGCATCCACAATGGAGTTTTAAACATTAAGTTAAATTACTGAATGAAGGACATACAGATGTTCAGTGTGGCTCAACAATGTCAAGTATGTACTCAGAAGCTCCTCCCAGGTGCCCTCACAGGTATTCTAAGTGTTGTTCATCCCAGTGAAAAGGACTGGGTATTACAGATGGTTCTATTTTACCAATGTAAGGTGATAAAGAATATGGAAGAAATCACTTTAGTCTTAATTCAAGACAGAATTATCCCATAAGGCCACTTGGAAACCGGCATGGTGATCTCTGTGCTCTGTATATTTGCGGGAGTGTGTGTATGAATGCGTAAGCATGGGCTTTGCCCTCCATCTTGTTTTGAGTCAGAGGCTCCTGTTCACTGCTGGGTTTGTCAGGATCGTTGGCCCACAAGCTCTGGGATTCTCCTGTCTCTGCCTCTCTTCTCACTATGGGTATGCTCACAGGACATGACTGAATTGTGTGGGATCCTCACTCAAGTTATCAGGCTTGCAGAGCAAGAGCAAGTCTCACTGAGTCAGTCTGTATGGTGAGCTTTTCATTTGGACTAATGCCTCATCTTTAAGGCCAAGAAGACTTTATATATAATCATATATACATGATTTCATTTATATATGATTTCATACCTATATTATATATGATATATATGATATAGATGTATAGGTGTCTGATGTTTTTGTAAAATAAGGAATAGGTTTTAGTTTTATTGGAAAAATACATCAAATCTCATACTGTTCATGAGTATTGATCTAGTTAATGGTTGGTCCTCACCATTGACAGAGTTGGGTCTTACAGGCTCAGTTGACTTGCACTAAATTGTCCCCTCCTCTTCTTATCTAGAGTGACAAAGCACTGCTTATGATCTCCACAACTCCACAAGGCTTAAGAGCCTCTGACATGAACTTGAGAGGACCCTTGAGCCCATGTCTACCTGCACACACAAACCCACGTTTGTGGCCATGAGTCATATCTGCATGTAGATCCAGGCCCATCTGTAGGTGTAGGCCTATGTCTGTGATGTGTGCTCATGTGGGTCTGTACACACAAGTTGTGTCTGTGTGTACAGACCCAGAGAGCTTCTCTACCTTCTGGGAATGAGATTTAACCATGAGACTTTGCTTGTTCTCCAAACCTTTTCCTTTAATGTCCAGGCCAGAAGTTTACATTCCAAGGTACACCAAGGCTTCCCCAGGGAGCTGTCACTTGGTGTTAGCCCAACTGAACACTAGATGTCACTGTGTTGCAACAAAATTCTGATATCCAGTGCATTTTGTGTGGCTGTCAATAAGGTCTGCAGGTGAGGTATCTGTAGGAAGATCCCTCTTAGAGATCTTCTAACTCTTCTCTGGGGCTAAAAAAAAAATCCCAGGGATTATTCATCATCTAGAAAGCTACTTTTCAAATGGACACGCATGAGATAGATGTTTTATGTGCTCTAGCTCTGTGCTGCGACCTGAGGTTGGAGGCATTATGTCCCCATCCCTTCCCCTTGATCCCTTCCTGTGGCCCATACCTCATTCCTACTCATCACACTGACTCCCATAGCATCACAAGCCTCTCACCACCAGCTCCCCTGTCTTCCCAACTCCTATTGAAGGCACGCTTCAAAACCAATATGTAACAATACATATCTAGGTGATTTCTTACTATTTTCCTTCCCCATAGTTATCATATCCAAGAAACCGCGGCCCTGACTTTGAGTCACCACTGTCTCTGCAAACAAGATCCTCTTGAAGATCTCCTCATGACCTTAGTGTAGAAATGCATACTTTTCCAATATATGTTTCTCCAATATCACTGTTCTAATTACATAAATTGAAGTCCTGTCTACATGTCAAGAAACAAAACAAAATTAAACAATAATTACAATGTCATTCTGGATCAGAAATGGTCTCTCCATTGGCTGGGCCCCAGCTACAGGGTCCTTGCCATAAGCCCAGGCCCAGCCGTCCTGGTCACATTTCCAGTGTGTCTTTGGCTCGTTTTCTTGTTTCATAACTCCATGTCTTTGCAGGTACTGCCACCCTTGTCCTTGTCCGGGGGGGTCTTTATGTCCATCTCTAAGTGGGTAACGTATAAAACCCAGCTCAGCGTTCCTTCTCAAACATTCTTCATCACAGGTTGCCTTGAATATTGCTGCTCCATTCCATTTTCTCTGTCTTTTTTCTTCTCTTTGGGTCATTCATAAACCATGAAAAAAGAATCATGTAGTTTCCTCTTTGTTGCCTTCCTAGTGATTCCTACAAGGTAGGCAAGTAAATGTATAAGTGACATTTTCTATGACATATGCCCCTTCCCTCTACTTTGGAATTTATTAATTGAATGGAACACTAACAGATGGATATTTCTCTAAGATGCAGGATCTTGAAGCTGGCTTTCAGGATCAGGATCCCTAATGAGGACGAGAAGCTCGATGCCTCTTCCAAAAGAGCATCCAAGGAGCTAAATGGATTACCAAATCACTGGATTCTCAGCTCCAAACCAGGCTTGGCTCTTCATTGTAAGGGAGGCTAAATTCCCTTCCTCTTTGTTGGGGCACCCTGCTCAGGGCTGGCAGAGAGAGGTTGAACTGGCTCCTCTGTGCAGTGCTCCTGGGGCTGATCAGGAGACCCTGATGCCCCCTGCAGGGCCTGCTGAGCAGCGTTGTATTCTGCATCCAAGGTTTCTCCATCTCTAAGGTCAGATTCATCATCCTCCTCTCAGAAGTTTGGTGTGAGTTCCAGTGTCCATTCTTCAAGCTCTTGGACTCACAAGACAGGCCAGGCAGAGCCTCCATCCAGGTCCCTGGGGGCTGGGCTCTAGGTCTCCAAGACCCACATGCTCTCACCCCAAACTCATAGACCTTGTTCTTTGTCCCCCAGACCTAGGGCAGAGCACTCCCTCCACTATTATGGGGCTATATTTTCCTTCTCTGCCTTCACATCCTTGTCCCCTCAATTAAATTCTCACACTAAAATAAACAGTACATTTCTGCTTTCCTGACTGAATTTCATTGATGAAATGAGCCACATTCCCACACCAGAAGAACACGAGGTGTGGGTCCTTGAGAAGGAGCAACTATGAAGCCTCTACAAGCATTTCAAGAGAGCAGGGGTCTGCTTCACATGCCTGCTGAACCGGGTGTGTGGATACCAACTGAGGATGGGTAATGGCTCTCCTCTCCTCCCTCTTCTCCCGGAGTCCTGCAACAGGGGGTTGTAGCCTACATCTCAGAAGCAGCTGGCAGCAAGCAGCCCTAGGCAGAGAAAGGTGGAGAATGAGAAGAGCAGGCTCTCAATTCCAGCTAAGCTTGATTAATCCACAGACACACATAGCCAATTATTTAACCACTATAGTGGTTTTGTGATTTTAAATAACCTATGCCCTCAACCCCCACAAATGTAATGAGGCTGCTCTTTCATTTCATATAGGAATAGAAGGAAGCCAATCAGGCAGGTTTAGAAAGGGTTAGGCTGAAAGTGTAGGCAGGACCAGTTGGGCTGCAGGCCAGCCTATGAGTTTTAAGTGTCTGTAAGGGCACATAGCTCATGGTTTTCTCCACGTGTCTAGGGAGACTGTCCTGCATGGCCCAGTGCTTGGTCATGAGCTCCTAGGATCAGGAAGCTAGAGCAGAGATTTTTGCTGTGCTGCCCTGGGTATTCACTTGCCTGTCTGCAGGGGGACCTGGGAACTTCCAAAGGAAAGGTTGGCACTTCTGTGCCCCTTCCTAAAGAATAGCCTAAGAGCACACACTAGGTAACTAATACATAGTCTTAAAGTGCTAAGAACCATGGATGAGGGATTATCAAGTCACATGACGGGCTGAGGTGGTGGCTCAGTATGTAAATTGCTTGTCATCCATGGATGAGGACTTGAGTTGGGATCCTCAGCACCCACATAAAAAGCAGGTTATGGCAGAATGCACCTGCAGTCCTAGCACTGTGGAGACTGACAGGAGGTTTCCCAGTAATACAGCTGAAATGATGAGCTCTCTGTTTGGTGTGAGACCTTGTCCCAAACAATCAGTTGAAGAAAGATTAAGGAACACATCTAACTGTGACCTCTGACATCCACATGTAAATGCATGCACATGCACCCACACATCTGTGCCCCCCACATGCATGCAAACACACACACACACACACACACACACACACACACACACACACACACACACACACGTCATATGATTGATAGGGCATCAGGACAACTTGATGCATTGTGGTTGCCCTGCAAGGGGGGGGAATCTTGAATTTGTTTGGGGGGAATAAGGGGAAGCCCAGGAAAGAAAGATGAGATATCCAGAGACAACAGGGAACAAGAGGTGGTGCATTAGGACCAATTCCCCCCCCCCAGCAGATGAGCTAGGAATGAGGAGAATGTGAGATCCTGGCAGGTGAGGGGCAGGGGTGCCCCATAGAGGGGTCCACCCTGCCTGCAGGAGCTTATGGAGTTGGATGAAATGCCACCTGCCCTTGAGTCCACAGCCACCCCTGGAGCTGGGGGATCTGAGCAGCCTCCCGCCCCCATCCCTAGCCGCCCTCTCCGGAACTGTTTTGCGCCACTGCTCTCTGAAGGCCTTATTGATGGCTCAAAGTGAACTCTCAGCCCACAGCTTCCTCCACCCGGGGCAGCTTGCATTTCCTCTGACGTGGTCTGTGTCTTCTCCCTTCCCCCAGAGCTCTGGGCTTTTTACATTTCAAATACTTGACAGCTGGGTGAACTTCGGCTTCCGCCCAAAGAAGGAGTCTTTGCTGATCACAATGGCCGGCCAGTGGCGCAGGGGCGACTGTCGCTCCAGCTGTGAGAGAGGCTTTTGCAAAGGCCTGGGAGAAGCTGCTGTCCAGCTGCGCTCCTCGCCCTCTGGCAGCGCGCTGCATTTTAATCAGCGGACCGGCTCTTAGGGGAGAAGGGCTCATTTGTGGGGCTGGCGCAGATGGCCCCCAACCCCAGCGCCCCAATATCCCCAGGCCTTCCGCTGCAGCAGGTGAGGCCTGGTGATGTCACTGCAGGTGTGGGCTTGGTGATCCCAGCTCCTCTCCAGACACAGGATTTGATGATGGGTGTACTGGGCATTTGTCCCCATTCTGCCCACAGCCAGATGAATCATGAAGTAACCCAGCGTGTCTCCATCATCTCAGTACCCACGGAGATCTGTGCACCAGGGCTCTGGGTGGAGGCGAATCCACGACACCATGAGTGTCTCTGCCTGTGAAAATCTTACCCATCTTCCCTAAGTGCCTGGCATTGCAGCCCTGTGGTGCTATTGTCCTTCCCTTGGATAGTCATGCTATTTTCTGGTGAAACAAAACTTTCCATTTTCTGAGGGGTTCAGTAAATGCCAGGTGCCTAAACTTCATTTTTTCTTCTCAACAATGGATGGGCATGGTCCTTGTTTACATGCAAGGGAGCCAAGGCAGAGACTTGCCACAGTGATGGATACTGATGGGCAATGCATAATGTGCTATCAGGCAGCCTACCTGTCCTTCAGGGTGTAGGATCACTCTTGCCTAATGAGAACTCTGTGAGGATAAGATCCCGATGTCTTTCATTTTGAGGGCCATAAAAGCACAGGGAAACAGAGTTACCAGCTTGTCCTGAGCACCCACCCTGACTCTCCCATCCATGGGGAATCTTCCTGGTCACATATTTGATTTTAACCTCCTTGCCAAGAATATGTGTGTGTATATATATATATATATATATATATATATATATATATATATATATATATATAACAATTTTACTAAAAAAAAGCAATATATTTTGGTTTTACTGGCAAGTGGAAAGAAGAAATGCATCAAATCTTATACAGTTCACAAATACTGTTCATGATCTGTCTTCACCATTGACACAGAGTTGAGCCTTATAGGCTTGATGGACTTGCTCTAAATTGTCCCCTTCTCTTCTTGTCTAGTACAAAGCACAGATTGTATTCACAGTGAGTGTTTTTTATTTGTCAGTTTGTTTTATTTGTTTGTTAGCCACAATTTACAAACCAGAACCTGATGAAAGAGTTAAAATGCCCACTAAAAAAATTCATTCTAGTAATTAAAGATCACAAACTTATTACTACCAATTGGGCCTGTATATGTTTTGTTAGTACCCCATGATGTCTTTTTTTATTTGAATTAATCAAAACTACTTAAATTGGGCTGCTTTCATTTTAAAATACATATTGCCATTTTCTTTAGATACATGTCAGGTTTCACATGGTACCAATCTGCTTTCACAGATTTGTACCTTACTACTACGCATTAAGCTAAATTCTCCTATTTGCCCACCTCTGATCTCAGCCTCTTCACTGATTCACAGAATCTTCCTGGCTTCTGCAGGCAATGAATTCTTCTGTGTAAACTGCAAGAAACACAATCCCTGGCACTGGGGAAATCCTGATGGGAGCACAGATATCCCTATGGGATGATCCAAGGCTCCTATCAATCATAGGACATAGCCTGTTTTGCTCAAGCTCTGCATTCTGACAAAGATTTCAAATGCCAAGATTATTACAGAGATCTAGCCTTAGAAATCTCATTAATTATGAGAAATCCACATAGCCATTTCTGTAGATTCAGAAAAATATCTTGAGAAATTTTAACCCTTTTTGATGGTCAAAAATCCCTAGGAATTGTGCTGAAGGTTCCACCAACTGCAGTATGGAAGAGGTACACTGAAGATCATAAACTCATTCAAAAAAAAAATGAAAGTTACTAAGATTCAAGAGAGAAAATTACCCTCATATGCATGTAAAATACTTATAGAAAATTCAGTTGTCAAGAGAATTTATAACCCATAATTACTAATGAATACTATATTCAGTTCATTTTTTCAACAAATTTATTCTAGTTATTCAATACTAATCTAGGTGAAATAGATATAGTAGTGAGAAATAGAGACTGTAGCCCAGATGGAGCTAATCTTTAAATGTATAATGTGTTTTATGATGCCAGGAATGCTGTGGAGAGTAATAAACCAAACTAATTCATGTAATTTTAAATAAAACTAATTTATGAATTTTTAAATAAATCCAATACACACATGGGCCTATGGGGGAATTTGACATTCAAATCACAAAAGTGGTCATTACAGCAATGCTCATGGTTGTGATGACATCTGAGTAGAGCTTGAAGGACAGTAAGGGAAGAGCCAGGGGAAGGGTGAGAGTCATTCTAGGCTGGAGGAAAATAAATAGAAAGGGTTGAACAAGAAGCATTTCCAAAAGTGAGGTAGGTAGCAGAGCTCCATGTGCCAGGAAATGTGATGAAGGTGAGGCGGAAAGATAACATGAGTCCAGACCAGGCCTTGTAGTTCCTTGAAGGATTTGGCTTTGTCTCATAGTGAGATGGGTTCAGGGCTGCAGAGTGTGGTCTTCTAGAGCTCTCCTGTTGTCTGTTCAAAATAGGTGGCTGGAAGTTCTGAAAATGGACTAGGAAACTATTGTAATCTGAAGGAGAGAGAGACAGAGATAGAAAGAGAAAGAGAGAGAGAGAGAGAGAGAGAGAGAGAGAGAGAGAGAGAGAGAGAGAGAGATCTGTAGCTCAGGCCAGGAGGTGATGCTGCAAAGGCAGGATTAGCTTCTGATTTTATTCCAAAGGAAGAGTTTATATAATTTGTGTGAGAGTTGAGGTGGCATGTGAGTTTTTAATTTATTAGCTAGAAGAATGAAATTTCTAATTATCGCAATCCTCAACACCATGGGAAGGAGTAGGTTTAGAGACATAGAGAATCAAGAATTTGGTTTTGTAGGCATTACTTTGATCTCTAGGAATCTACAGAGAGTTATTAAATGAGCAAGTAAGTGTACAATCTATGCCACCGCAGGGGTCACATCCAAGCTGGAGACAGTAGCCCTAACAGGTACCAGATTGTATTCCGTGAGCAGAGATGCAGAACAAAAGCAATGTGAGGGCTGGCTTGTGGGTCACACCAACATTGGGAAACCTGGGAGATGACTCTGAACCAGAAAAGCGATTGAAGTTAAAGACATGGTATCTATTAGCAACACTGTACATAAGGTAATGAATGCATTTAAAAGCATTTCGCAGACTATCTCTTTACATAATGCAGAATAATGGAAATGAACCAAATGCCCAGCAACACAAGGAGAGCTAATTTTGGCAAAATTATGAATAAAATATAGCAGAAAGGACAGGTTTTCATTTCAAGAGGTATTACTGATAAATTCCAAAAAAATGTACTGTTGAAAATAAACAGAAAGTTTCCCTGTCAAACATTTAATAGAATATCATTTATATGAAACTTGAAATCATTCTAAACAATGCTATATATTACTTATAAATGGACAACTGTGTAATACCAGTATGACCAACATGTGGGATGTTATGAGCTCTGGTCCTAGGTGAGAGAATAAGAGAAAGTGCTTCTTCTACTGGTAATGTCCTCTGCTCTGGTGAGGGCATCTGAAATCAGTTGCATTAGTTCCTCTCATAGCTGTGACCAAATATCAGACAAGATACAATTTAAGGAAGGAAGGGTTTGTGATGATTAAGTTTTGTTGTCAACTCGACCTTTTTGAGTGAGTCTCTGATGTTGTTCATAGGAAGGCAGCCCTCTCAGTAGGGGGCAGGTTGTAAGGAAAATTAGGGGAGCTGGTAATGAACATTCCTTCCTGGGAGGGCAGTGCAGTAAGGAAATTCCAGAGGAAGGCAACAAGTCTTGGATAGGGTTGTAAGACCCCACCCTAAGGCTATATAAAGGGGAAAGAAACTCCCCCCCCCACTTTTTCTGTTGTATGTGTATGGTGTGGGTGATGGTTTTTTTTCTCTCTCTCTCTGCTTGGACCTTTGAAAAGGGGCCAGACTCTTTCACCTTTATGGAACTTCCCTGGATCTGTAGCTTCAAATACATCCTTTCCTCCCATAACTGCCTGGTTTAGAGATTTATCCAAGGGCATGTGGCTGACTATGACAGGGTTATTTCAATTTATACTTCTAAACTTCTGTCCATCATGGCCCAAAAGACATGATAGCAAGAGCTAAAGGCCACTGGTCACATTCAGCCTACAGCGAGGAAGAAGAGAAAGAGGAATTTATTATTATTATTATTATTATTATTATTATTATTATTTACAAAGATCAATTGTTATGCTCAGCCAGATTTCTCTTTTTTATTCAGTCCAAGACCTCAGCCCATGAAATATTGCCACCCATTGTTAAGGTGGTCTTCCTACCTCAATTACCAAATTAAGAGAGTCCTTTACAGACATGCCCAGAAGCTAATCTAATATAGATAATCCCTTATAGGAAGTCCCAGTGGCCATATTCCTATGTGATTCTAGATTCTGTCAAATTTACAATCAATATAAATCATCACACAGGCCATGTAAAAAGGATATCTTCCTATCTTACTGACATAAATCAGTTAAAATATTAACAATACCAGCTCAGTGAGGTGTCTTTTGTTGCCATAAATTATATAAAAATGTTGAGGGACAGTACCTTGATTCACTTGTGTATTTCCAAGGAAGCACGATGAAAATCATAGTCATAAAAACAACAATGGTGGTCTGGAGAGATGGCTCAGCAGTTAAGGCACTTGCCTCCAGTGCCTAAGGCCCCAGGTTCAATTCCTCAGGACCCACATAAGCCAGACCCACAAGGTGGTAGCCCTGGTGTGCTCTCTCTCTCTCTCTCTCTCTCTCTCTCTCTCTCTCTCTCTTGAAAATGAATAAATAAAATATTTAAAAAAGAACAACAACAATGGTTATAAAAATGACTTAACTTGTCTTCAGCATGCATTGTGCCCTGAACTGTCTTGTGTTTTGCAATCCTCACAGTAATCCTGAAAGAGTTGATCATTGCCCTTCAACTACAGACTAGGAAACTAGTGCTTTTAATGCCTACAGAGAATAAAACACTCTCATCAGCTAATAAGTGGCAGAACTGGAATCTGTCCTGTTGTCTTTTGTCCTCTTAGACTGTTTCACTGTATACTATCTGGTGTGAGACTCAGAGCATATGTTCAACTTATTGTCCTGTAGATGAACAGGAAACACAAGATCAGGAGCCACATGGAGAGGCCAGAGGAACAAAAGGGTATCTCAGGCAGATCCCAGCAAAGCACTGGCTGTTTCTCCTCTGCCTGGATTACTGGGCCCCCCAGTAGCAATGCAAATTAAGTGTTCCTTCCTAGGTTGCCTTGGCACATGGCTTTCTAACAGAAGGTGTCACCTTGCTTCATGCTTCCTCTGATGAGAAAATTAATTTAATGCAATTGAACTGAACTTGTAATAGCAGACAGGAATGACCTGAGAACTTCATTACTAATGTTTCATCTGACAAATTGAAAGAATAACACCAAAGAAGTTAAGTGACTGCCTCTTTACCTATAGCTTCCTTCATTATTGGAACTCTGGGAGTACAATTTCATTTGCACAGTAGAACCACCTGGGGAACTGTGGCACCACCAGCTGCCCTGGCCACAGTTCCGGATGCTCAGATTTAATTGTTCTGGTGTGAGACTTGGCATGGAGGCCTTCTTAGACTGCAGGTGTTCATCCAGCAAGTCCATGGCTGAGAACCCCTGCTTCTGTCTCTTTTCCTTGGCAGGCTCTCCTAGGCAAATCTTTGATCTTGCTGGCCTGGAGATTAGCAACTGGGGGCATCCTTTGCACTTGGCCACTAGAGTGGTGGAGAATAAATTGAGTGGTGTTTGCTTTTCAGAAAACTGCTGAGGTTCATAGGAGATTCTGTCCCATACTTTCCCTATATATGGGTCTTCCGATGTGCTAGTTTTCCTTCATCACATGTGTGTGTGTGTGTGTGTGTGTGTGTGTGTGTGTGTGTGTGTGTGTGTGTGTATGTCCAAATAAATGGAGGAAAGGGATGGATGATGGATAGCTTCCTTGGTTGGTGCCCACCTTATTTATTTGAGGCAGTATATCAGTAACTTTCTCATTGCTGGGACAAATACCTGAACAGAAACAGCTCAAAGAAGGAAAGAAATCATTTTGGCTTATAGTTCCAGAGGGTAAAGTTTCATCAAGGCAAGGAAAACATGGTAGGACCAGGAAACAGGTATCACATCATCACATCATCAGGAAAAAGAGAGAGAATTGCTAGCAGAAGTAGACTGTAGCTAGATGGTAGTATCTCAAGGCTCACACTCCTGTAACATACTTCCTCCAGCAAGACTGCACCTCCTCAAGGTTTCACAACCTTTTCAAACAGCTAGGAACCAAGTGTTTGAACACATTAGTTTGATGGAGGACATTTTATATTCAAATTAGCATAGACATGGTCTTTTACCTGAACCCAGAACTCATCAATGTGGCTACTAGCCAGCTTGCTTGTTTCCAGGGTCCGTCTCTGCACAGTAAGTATTGGGGTGACAGGTGGGTCGCCATGACCACCAGGCAATTATATAGGTACTGGAGATCCCTACTCAGGTTCTCACGTGTGTGTAGCCAGCACTTTACTGATTAAGCCACCTCCCCACACACACCCTCTTCAGCACATTTTTAAGAGGTAAAGGAAAGGAGGAAGCATTATTTTTAGTCTTCAAATAGTTATTTCATTTATTTCAGAATATTGAGGAGTAGATTTCCCTCCCCCAAATCTGCTAAATCCTAACTCTAGCTGAAAGCACACTATTTTATCTTAAAGGGAGAGTCCTCAAACTTGGTAAAGGACAATATAGAATACTATTTTATTTAAAGAAAGAGTCCTGAAACTTTTTAACAGGCATGGTAGCAAATAGTTTTTTATAAGATATATCTTTATTGTCCATATTTAGATACACTGAATGAGCAAATAATGTGGTGGTGTCCCCAGCTCCCCAATTTCCCTCTTCTCTGTCCCTAATCAGCTGGATATCCTCCTCCGTGGGCAGTCTGGATCAGTCCATGGGGTAGGGAGTTATGGATAGCCTAGGAGTCAACCCGGTTCCACCCCCCCATTGTCTGTTGTTCCTGAGGGGGGGCCATGTAAGCTCTTCAGGCCATATGGCCATTGTGGCTGCTACCTAACTCCACTGATGCATCGTGGAAAGTAGCCCTAGATAAGACATAAACAAATGGATGTGGCTGTGCACCAATGACAAACAAGGAGTGGGCAGGACCTTGGTGTGCCAACATCTGAAATGTCAAGTTGAAAATCTAACCGTGACCCAGTTATAACAAAAGCATAATCGAGATAAATCTTCCTAAGTTACAGAGGATTTCTGAAATGTCTTCAATTTTGCTTTAATACTTCACACATGCAAAAGTTTATAAAATCCCAGATCTTCATTCAGTGCTTCAAGCACTTTTGCATCGTTTTAGGGCATCTTACCTTTGGTGAAATTTACCAAAGTAAATCTTAATTTAAAAAAAAATGAGCAGAAATTGGCTGCTAAGCTCCAGAAGCAGTCAGACAATCACTTGGAAAATGGAAGGGCGATGAGCAGTAGTCATTTTGTGATTTCCGTTTGCTGATTGCTTCATTACAGAACACACAGGCGTACGACTTTCACAATGCTGTGGCATCTGAATCATGGTTCTCAGTTTCAGCCCTAACCACTGCCACTTGAGTAAACCCAGCCTTCCTTGACTCAGGTCCTCGAATAAACCCAGAACAAACAGTTGCTCGGATCAGAAGAATGCCTGGTGCATTATTGTGAGAAGTGTGAAGAGAGGGAAAGACTGTTTCTGGATCATTCTGTGATTCTCTTTGGCTTCTGGAAGTCTGTCTAAATTCCAGTAACCTTTCCTGTTTACTGAGGTCTGTTTAGTAGCACAAAACAGAAGGTATGGTGTCTGCCCTTCATTCTTCTCGGTCTCAGCTATGAACACAATCCCCACTTCTGTATTACGATAAAGAGCTACTGTGCAAAAGTTAGTGAGTGGGTAAAACAGACTGACCAGAGGGACCTGTCAAGAAGCCTCCCACATAAACCAAAACCTGCAGGTCTGCATTGTATCAAAAAGCCTTTCTTAGATTTTGGAGTTCAGGAAATTTCATTCCCTGGTCCCACGTGGGGATAGAATGCAGATCAGAAGTGAGGCTGCCTGAGCATGGGACTTGAGGAGTAAACAACAAAGGAACACTGGATATGACAAACCCTCAGTATCATTAAGGGTGTCTAGCAATGATGCCCAACCCTTGTCCCTTAGTGTGTCACTGTCCTTATTATGCTTGATCAGGAGACACTAGCTTCTTCCACGGTTGCCAAGGAAACTTCCCAACACCTTCTGAGGTACCTAGAGGATCCAGAGATGCCAAGGAGAGCCCCAGCCGGGAGTTACTCCACATGAGATTTGGCCAGAGGCAGAATTCTCCCACATTTGTGACAACATGTAGGGCTGTGGATGCATCTGCTTAGCTTACATCTCACAGCCCGGATGTGAGGGGGACCATAGAGGAGGGTCACCTCCAGTTCTCAGACAGGTTTGGTTCTGAGGTCAACTGGTCTGAACCTAAATTGGTATAATCTATTTGAGAAGTGCTTTGGTAATAAGAACAAAGTGACGTAAGTAAATTGTTAGGCATTCGGTAGAAATTCCAAGTCAGGGAATCAGTCCCAAAGCCATAACCCCAGCAACTGAAAAACTCAAATGCATACTTTACTTACAGTAGGACTTAAAGACACCATGTAAAAAGCAGAATAAAGATCTGTGTGTGTTCCTGAAGAAATAATGCCTTCTTACATGAAATGAAGGCTATTTCTAATAAGAAGATGATCATGTAATGTTACATAGAAAGTAGAATTAAAAATTTGAACATTATATGAGTTCATATCTGGCAAAATACTCATAAGAGGAAAAGGCTCAAAGGAAAGTCCCTTGACACTACTAAGCATTTGGGATTCATAGATTTTAAAGTGAAAATACAAGGCTAAAAAGAAAAAAAATATAATGATGATGTCATCTAGAACTATATAGACCTAACTCAGCAGTACCTAATATTTTCCAAAGTTTAAGTCATTTTATTTGTTAATCTTATTCAAATCTTGTTATCATAATAGTTTGTCTGAAAGGAACATATGGGGCAAATTAAGGACTTGGAGGTCACTTGTCAGCCAAGCACTCAGTGACCTCTGGAGTCACTCATTCATGGACAGGGCTCAACTTCACTTTTGCAAAGTCTCCTATATTCTACATGAGGCCCCCAGGATAACTTGTAAATGCTGAAAAGTACTGCGAAGTCCTGATAAATTAGTATTGCATCTTCTTGACTCACTGGTCACCCATCATTAACAGAATGCCTCCACCCCAACAATATCCCTGCTCCCAAATACAAATCCTCCCACATCTCAACTAAAACCATTCTGAAATTTTTGAAGCTCCTAGAATGTTCCAGGTTTACTGTGGACTCAAAGTGTAAGACCTGTTCTTTCATTTGCCTGGAGATATTTGGTTCCCAGCTACCCCTCAGCAAAGGATCTCTTGTTGCCACCATCATTTTTTTCCAGAAGGTCTACTCTGTTCCACCCCATCTCCTTGGTCTGGATTCAGCTCAGCCTTGCCATGATCTTAGCCCTCATTGCCTTTAGTGTGCTGTCTGACACATTCTCCAAGTGCCTAATTTGTACCCAGAATATGCCTAGGAAAGCAGTCAATCTGATTTTTGTATATAAATTTTATTTATTTTAATTTTGATTTATTTGAATGGGGGGAGGAAGGTGCAGATATACCAGGGTCCCTTGCCACTGCAAACAAATACTAGACACTCTCACTTGGTTTTGGTTGTTTGGATTATGTGAGCGGTTTGGGAAAAGAACATGGCCTTTGCACCTAAGTGCCTTTAACCACTGAACCATCTTCCCGCCTCCACCCACAATAAGCTGATTTTAAAAGGAGTTAGAAGGCAGAATTATAACAAATTCAGTCAACGCTCCTAACTGGCTTTAGTTGTGATTTTACAACCCATCAGTTTCCAGTTTGTCAGAAGCTGGGTGTAGTATTACACCCTTGTAATCCCAGCATTTGCTGAGGCTGAAGCAGGAGGATGGAGGGCTTAGGACTTATTGCACTATATAGTGAAACCTTGTCTCCAAAATTTGAAATAAGGGGCTGGGGAGATTGCTCAGTGGTTAAAGGTGCTTACTAACAAAGCCAGCTGGCCCAAGTTCAATTCTACCCAAATAAAGTTTGATGGGTGTTCTGCCTGCTTGTAGCAGCAAGAGACTTTTTCCAACCCTCCCAAACTAATTAATTAATTTAAATTCAGAATGCCCATTTCTACCAAAGATAGGTTCAATTTATATCAATGTAAAGGAAATGCCATCCAGAAAGTAGAAGTGGCCCAGTTGGTTATGATTTCAGGGCTCTTGGTTGCCTTACTGAAGCAGTTTGTAAACTGCTGAGACTTGATGACACGAAGAAAGAAGGTTATATACAGTGTGTTTACACTTTGGATCTTAGTCTATCATGCTTCTGGAAACAGACAAGCATCTAGCTGCATTTTTGTACAGGTAGAAAGCCAAAATTCCCAGTACCATTAGTTAAAGAGGGTGTCTTTTGCTCAGTGAATATTTTTGGCATTTTTATCAAGTATGGAGTTTATTTCTGGTATCTGGATCCTCGATTCTATTCCATTGATCTACGTGTCTGTTTTTATGCTAGCACCATGCTGTTTTATTTATTAAAATAAGGCATACTGATACTTCCAGCCTATTTTTGTTGCTCAGGATTGCTTTGGCAATCCAAAGGTTTTTTTTTTTTTTTTGTGTGTGTGTGTGTGTGTGTGTGTGTGCTTCTAAATGTATTTTAGTATTTTTTCTATTTCATTGAAGATTGACATTGGAATTTTGATGTGGAGTGTATTAAATCTGAAGACTGCTTTTAGTATGATAGCCATTTTACAATATTGATTCTTCTAATCCATGAACATGGGATGCCTTTCCAAGTCCTAGTATCTTTTTCAAATTCTCTCTTGAGTGCTTTAAAGTTTACATAATATACGTCTTTTACTTCCTTAGGTTTATGCCACGATATTTTTTGAGGTAATTGTGACCGTTTCCTGAATTTCATCCTCAGAACATTTGTTATTGGTATACAGGAGTGCCACTGATTTCTGTGTGTTAAATTTGTACCCTGCTACTTTGTTGAATGTGTTTTTTCCAGCTTTTAAAGCTTTCTTGTGGAGTCTTTAGGATCTCTTATTTATAATATCATGTCATCTGCAAGTAAAAATAATTTAACTTCTTCCTTTCCTGTTTGTATCCCTTTGATTTGTGTTTTTTTGTTGTAGCTAAGACTTCTCTTGCTGTAGCTAAGACTTCCAGTAATATATTGCATAAGAGTAGAGAAAGTGGACATACTTGCCATGTTCCTGATTTTAGTGGAAATACTTCCCTATTCTGTGAAATGTTGGCTACATGCTTGACACAAATAGCCTTTATTAGCTTCAGATATGTTCTTTCTATTCCTAGTTTCTTCAGGACTTTTATTATGAAGGAATGTTGGATTTCTGCATCTATTGAAATAATCATGTAATGTTTTGTCTTTGAGTCCATTTATGTAGTATGTTGCTATTAGTTGCACATATTGAACCATCTACTTTATTACATGGGACAAACTTAAAATGTTTATGACATTGTTTACACACTTTATTATCTGATCAAACTCAAAATGTGTGGAGGAAGTTTCAGATCAAACTTAACAGAAGTAACTCTGATCACCCATTCATCATCTCCACTCACTGGAGACAGATGAGGCAGAGGAGGAGGTAGCTTTTGAGGGCTTATGATGACAAAAATAGCACAGTTTACTTCACAAAGAATTTTTAAAAAGCATGAATTTTGTTACTGAGGTGTAGATGGACTTCAGAGATCGCTAGCTAGCTATGTGACAGGCCCCAAAGTAAAAGACTCAGGGGAAGAGCAGAATATGGCACATTAGGTCATCACCACAGAGGGTGAGGCTATGGAGCAAAGAAGCTTCTGGCAGTTCCATCTGACTTGATGAGCT
This sequence comes from Zapus hudsonius, assembly GCA_004024765.1. Lineage (NCBI taxonomy): Eukaryota > Metazoa > Chordata > Mammalia > Rodentia > Dipodidae > Zapus > Zapus hudsonius. The sequence goes on from PVHP010005016.1 coordinate 52,301, forward strand.
CCACTAGGCATGAAGCTGCCCCTTAAACAGAGTTACTATGCTTGCCTTTCTATTGACGATCCTACTTCGCTGGACTCTGTCCTCATTTCTCAGCTGACAACTGTGTCTTACTGCTTAGTAAACTCTTTTTGAGACAGAATCTGTATACGTGATCTAAGCAGGCCTTGAATTTACTACCCTCCTGTGTCTGCTTCCTGAGGGCCAGGATTATAAAAGAGAGATTCCATATCTGGCTTGAGATAAACTTTTTTGAGATATATATATATATATATAATTTTTTTCCTTACAAACACACTCATTCTAGTGTATTAAAACCCATGCTGGAAGTTGCATCTGAGTAAGGTATCTGCCTCAGAGAATAACACTCCTCCAGGAGTTTGCCTAGTTAGTGATTCACTGCCTAAGGGTGGGAAGGATAAAAACCCATCCTGTCTTGTATAAAATCCTGCCCTTCCTGTCATTCCAAGTCCTCTTTCACTGACAATTATTGGCTATTCCAATTATGTGGATTGGTCCCATCATACAAGTAGCTTGAATGCAAAAATATTTGGAAAAATATCTATTGTTAGAGAATTAGCTAAGATCCTTGACACACAGAGTGTTTTAAGTATACAGTATTCTAGATGAATTACACGAACATTTTTTGTTCTTTTCTTTAATTTTAACTTTTGTTTCTTGTGATCAAATGTTATTTTTAAAAGAAGTCATTCTTTACACTCAACATATGTGCAAAGAAAGTTGTTAGAGACTGTTAAAAACCTACCTGATGAGAATTTATTCTCAAATCTCTTTTCCTCTTACTTGAAATCACCTGTTTTTCATAAATCAATAATATCCATTACTGCATACATCTACTCTTTGTTATCTGCAAGGGATTCAGTTGGGAGGATGGCTTGAATGGTTTAATCTACCTGCTCCTGCATAATGTCCTCAGATGCCAGAGCCCTTGGGGCAATGGATATGCGCTTTCATATGGGAGGCATTTTCAAATAGGAAGCTACTGTATTGGCATAATTGAGGACATGGCTCTATTCAGGGAGAAAGAGCATTTGACATGGAGTCCTTTATCTATAAATCAATGCATTTTTAAAGAGAGTATTTCTAGATCTTAGGTATTGAACTTTCCAGACCATGTGGTGAATCTACTAGAAAAAAAGTCACACAAAATATTTATGACCAATACAGTGACTCGATTGAATTCCCCACAGGACTTTCCATTAATGTGCCTGAGCTAGAAGTCATCCAAAGCCAGTGTCATGAGGCAGATCAATGGATATTTCATCAGCATGAGCTCAGCTGCTAGGCAGCAGACAGGCCTGCCTTCCATTATCCATCTTCCCTCTGTCCATGTCTAACATGGAGGGGGGTGTGGGGAGACACTGCCGCTATTAGTGGCCAGAGAAAGTGAAGCTGCCTTTTAAATGTAATTCATGTTGGCATTTCTATCACATGTGTGTGTATATGTGAGTGTGTGTGTGTGTGTGTGTGTGTGTGTGTGTGTGTGTGTGTGGTTTTTCTTGTTGCATTTTTCCCCTCTGAAGAAAGCTGTCATGAAGTATTTAAGGTGACCTGCCTGTGGCAACTAGAATGTTCTATGTGGTTTGTCTTTCCACCCACACATGCCTCTCTTTGCAAACTTGATAGGTATGGATCAGCCCCACAAAGGAACAAACAAAAAACCCAAAATACCCCTCCTCCAAAAAATACCCTACAGCCTGAAACTCTTTCTGAGAAAACTGGCCTATTTCTTTAAAGTAGAGAAGAGTAACATAAATAGATTTTTCTTGTTTATTCAGATGATACCGAGTCTGTTTCTAGCACAGCACGGAATAGTTGCTACCCAGAGATTTTTAGAAAATCAGATAGATGTAAAAGCACGGTTTATTTCTTTTTTACTTTTTCTGTGAGTGAGTTGTGCTTCTCACATTGCTTATTAGAAGGTAAATGTATAATTATATACCACACTCAAATAAGAGCAATAAACTTTATAGGAGTATTTATAAAGCCATGTGTTTACATCAACAGTGCATACAAGCAACAAATAATAATAACATTGTGAAGAAAATTAGCTCCTTAGATGCATAACATTTAATATGTAGCCCTGTATAATTAATATCCTGCAATTTAATGTGTTACTCATTTTCTTTTTTTTCCCTCCTCTTTACTCAGAAGATAAGAAATAGAATTTGTTTAATGTAACATGGCATTTTCACAGTAGCATAGAGCCAAAATATTTCCTGCTGGATTAATCTGGTTTCCTATACCACGAATTTGAATCTTGGAATCAGTTTATTAACCTATAATGTGCTCACTGAAATTTTTTGTAAAGATTGTTACAACCTTATTATTGTATCATCTCCATGTGTTTTTCTACTTTTTTTTTATCATTGTAAATACATTTAATCATTGGTTTTTAACTGTGGGTTCATTTTGTTCCCCTAGCGACAATCAGCAAAATTTGAAGCCCTCTTTGACTGCAATCTGGAAAAGGAAAGTTCTATGGGTTCCTGGTGTGTCAAGATCAGGGGGCAGCCTGCAAAGCACAGACAGCCCTCCATGACCAGGAATCAGTCTGCTTCAAGGGGTTGCTGTGCTGATTTTGTGAGAGCCTGCATCAGCTTGATATCGTTGTATCTGTCTCTCAAGGTAGGTGTGATAGTTAAATTCTGTTGTCAACCTGACCTTTTTATTTTAATTTTGGGTGAGTCGATGATGTTCACAGGAAGGAAGCCCTCTCAGTAGGGGGCAGGATGTAAGGAAGCTCAGGGGAGCTAGAAATGAACATCCCTTCCTAAGAGGACAGTGCAGGAAGGAAGTTCTAGAAACTTAGCCAACAACTTTGGGATGGGTTGCAAGACCCCACCCTAAGGCTATATAAAGGGGAAAGAAATCTCTCCCCCCACTTGCCTGCCTTGCTGCTTGAGCTTGTTGTACATCTCTCCCTTGGCATTCAAACAAAGCTTCTTCATGCTTCTGGTGGCTCCCTAGGAAGCCTTCAGGCCTTCAGGGCTGGTTTGGGACTGCTGAGGCATCCAGCCACATGGATTGAGTGGCTAATAGTTCCTTGACCCTTGGGCTTGCAGACTGCAATTGTGGGACTGCCATGAGCTAATTCAATAAATCCTTTCTTTTTTTTTTAAACTATAATTCATTCTGTTGGTTCTGTTCTTCTAAAGAACTCTGACTAACACAGTAGGGCTTATTATTTTCCTCATTTCACATATGGAAAACAATCAGAGGAACACAAGGTAAATCACACAGCACAAAGTGAAGAACTTTAAGATTGGTTCAGGGTTTTAGAAATCCTTCCACCCAACCTCAGGCTTCTGCTTGCATTAATTCTGCTTCTGCTGAGGGTTTAATTTAAACTTTCTGTAGGCCACACATACTAAACAAAACTATGTGTTTTTGTTGCCCTGACACCCACAAGCTTAGATCCAGAAAATAGTCCTAGGAGCCAGGTAGGTCTTATTTGACTCGAGGCAAAATTGCGAAGAAAGCCAAGTTCACTTTTGGCTCTGCTCTTCTGTCCCTTGGGTGGACAAAGTGGTTGTCCAGAGAGTTCACATGCTAGGCTGCATCTTCTGGCCAAGCATAATTACTTCCACCAACTTTAACTTGGAAAATATGTCAGTTCAAGTTCCACACCTCTATTAGCCAAGGAGAAAAGTGAAAAGGGTCCTTGGCTCACCAGAACACAAAAAGCCTCCAGGGCCTAATGGGGTCCTGTTTGCTTCCCCTGAGGCTTGTCCTCTTCAGTGTCAGGGCACTTATATTGGGTGTTTGCAGCTGACATCTGGTGCCTTCTGAATTCAAGAGGACCTTTTCGGTTGCCATATGAGCTGTCATAGCATTCTCTAGTGGGATGACCACAGAGGCCAGAGCTGCACAGGGGAGCTCCCACTGGAAGGGCTCCTGAGGAACCATCTGCACAGACAGAGGACCAGAGGTTTGATGTGTGTTCACTATGCACCCCTCCCCCATAGGTCCCCGCCCATGCTGGTCATGCCTTGGCTTTTTGTCTAAAGCTTTACATTCCGGAACAGGCAGAGAAGAGGTCCTTCCTCTACACTATTTAGTTGTCACTGTCACTACTTAATAAACAGTTGAAAGTCAGTGACTCAGCTTGCAGGTGCCAGTTTTGCCCGAGTGATTGTCAAATGGACCCTTCCCAGCTAATTTGGGTCTTTAGCAGCCCCGCTCAGGATGTCTTGAAGCAGGCATGATGCCAGCACAGCCCATCACACTCCAGACCCTGAGGATAGGCAAGTGCTGGGCTCCGTGGCATCACAGGGTGCTGTTGCATGGTGGTGTCCAGGTGGGAGGTGGGAGAGGGACTCGGCCTAGGAGCAATATGACTCCAGGTCCAGAAATGAGCTCCACTCTCTGCTCCAAGCATAGCAGTGGAAGCCCTTCTAAAGCCTCTAGAGGCAGAGCCCTGGCCTGGGCTGCCAGGTGTCTCTCGGCACACGTCTATTCTCTCCACACCTGCTGGGAAGAGCAAGTGAAGGGCTGGGGAGATGGTTTCCCTGGATGAAGTGCTTGTCACACAGGCATTGCGATCCAACCCCAAGTGAAAATGCTGACTGTGGTGGTGCACCTGTAATCCCAGAGTTGGGGAGGAAGAGATAGGAGGATCCCAGGACTCAGTGTCTAGCTAGTCTAGCTGACTTAGTGAGCTGTAGGCTCAGTGCCATCCCCAGTGACTCATGAAGGAAACCAGAAAGTGATGATGATGGGCATCTGCACGAATATATATGAATCTTAATCAACCTCACAAGAATCCTTCCACAGCTTTCAAACACTCTTCCAGGTGCTCACGATGGGCCATCCTCTATTCATGTCCGAGGACAGTTGAGCATAAGCTGCAGGTTTGGGAAACTCAGAGGAAGCATGTTTTTGCAAAATAAAATGACTTTCTTTTCAAAAGGTCAGGGTGGATGGGATAATTTATGAGAAGGTGAGAAAGCAATCCCTCAGGTTAAGGACAGTAGATTTTGCATTGGTAAACAAGAAATAAGCCACCAACTCTAGGTGTCCTTGGTATGGAGGATTTAGGAGTCTCTGTGGTCAGCATCTACCCTCTCCCAACCTCCTCTTGTATCTCTTTATCTAATTCCATGTTTGTCATTATAGTTTATTCTTGGCCTCAGTTAATGTTAGGAAAATGGTTCTCTGGCTCTTACATTTCTTGAAAGCCTTGCTAAGGGTTCAAGACCCAGATAAAGCACAAGAAGGCCTCTGGGAGTCCCTTAGGATGAGGGAATGTATGCAGAGTGCTCCTGAACTCTTCACTGGCATTGTTTGAGATGCATACCAGTGTTTATCTGGTATTGCATTATAAAATTAGGTTATTATCAAGCACATCATTTCATTAATTCACATCCTTTTCTAGTTTCTGGCGTGTGTATGTGTGTGTGGTGTTGTGCTTGTGAGTATGTATGGGTGCAGGCACCCATGTGTGCATCCCTGGGTGGAGGCCAGGGTTCAATGTCTCCCTTTATCACTTTCCATTTTATTTATTGATAGAGGACCTCTCAGTGCCCTCAGAGCTCACTGATTTGGCTAGACTAGTTAGCCACCGTGTCCCAGCTATCCTCCTGCCTTTCCCTTCCTATTGCTGGGATGACAGGTGTGTGACACCATGCCCTGCTTTCAAATGGGTTCCAGGGATCCAAACCCAGGTAGTCAGGTACTTGCTGAACAAATTTCCCCAGCGCACTTCACATTCTATAATCATCACAATAATATATACATAAAGGAAAGGAGTACAAATTAGATTTTACTTCTATCATTGGTGAAATGTCACCACAATCTTCCTGTATCCCTGTACAATTTCTGCCCTTCCTCTGTCTAATCTCACATAGGAAGGAACCTCAGACTCCCCATGTTGGCCAGTAACCTGGATAGCCCGCCACCCCCAAACACTTTTGACCCAACTGCTCTCTCTCTCTCTCTCTCTCTCTCTCTCTCTCTCTCTCTCTCTCTCTCTCTCTCTTTCTCAATTTGGGTTGTGAAGAACAGACTCGTGTTTGAGCCTCTGCTCGCAGGGAACAACATGAGTAGGAATGAGCTGAACTGCATGAAGGTATTAAAAGACCCCCCCAAGGCCTTTCCTGGGAAAGCGTACCTCAGGAATCAAACAATCACACCAGCAGATGCAAAAGCAAGAGGAATTTTATTCTTCGGCTGCGCAGTCGGGCTCCCCAAACAGACAGATGAATGTCCAGGCAGGAGAGCCCCGAAGAACAAATGACGGTATATATAGACAAAAACCACAAAATTATAATATTGCTCAGACCACAGGGCATGTTATGTTTCCATTGGTTCTTTGTCCCTGTCTATTCACTCCTGATTGGTTACCTTATTGGAGCCTGAAATTTGCATCCATATCTCATTCTAGGGTCATCCCACATTCCAGGAACAGCCATATGCTACCTTTATATGGAGTGTTTGGTTTTCTGCTCATTCCCTGGAATTTATGACTAAGTCCTCTTTAAAAGGGGAGGGGGACTACTTTTCCATATTTGGTCATTCTTTGCAACCAGGAGTCAGTTTTTACAAAATGGAGTCAGTTTTATAAAATGGATTCTCCATTGCTTTATAAAATGGATTCTTCAGTATCTGCTAGTCACTCACATACTCACTCTTAGAAGCTAACACAAAACCTGACGCCCTGTTTCCTGAGAGGATGTGCAATTCCACAGTTTATGTTGTTCAGAAAGGCAAGGACAGTCTAGAACAAATGCATCCAAACCAACCCCTAGTAAGCTCAAATGATTCATTTTTACATAACTTAACCCAGTTTCACAAATCAGCCTTCAAACAGCAAGTGAAGCCTTTTAGCTTGACTTGCCTCTCATTTGGGTGCTGGAAGCCCACCTGGCACACAAACACATACAGTGGATGACTGAAGGGAACCTTGAATGCATGTCCAGAGCTCCAAACTCCTGGTCTCCTATCAGGTTAAAATAGGGACGGCATGTGCCGGACAAGTCAGGGCCTCTATTTTGTTTAATGGTTTTGCAGGCATCATATTGATGTCTTTTTGCCTGATTGAATACACTTTCATGTTAGACTTTCCCATTGTAGCCAAGACCAGCAGTGTGACACCTGGGGACACTGGATCAGCGTGATGGAAATATGCTGTGGGTACTTACTAGGTCACTGGTGAGTACGACCTTGTGACAAGGCACTTAATGTCTCTGGGCTTTATTCCTTTGTCATTATACTAAGAATTCCCTGTCTTGTGAAACCTGTGTAAAAGGACTGCATAAAATAGTGTGCAGGGCTACCGTGCAATTACAGGCAATGTCTTACTGTGCTCTGGTTCTTCAAAGCATTGGATCCATTCAGTCAGGATTTAGTGGCAGATAAAAGCGAAATCAAAAATGTCACTTTTCTTCTTTGGCTGTCATAAGACTCAGAGTGAATGCTTAAGCTTTGGTCTCAGCAGTTCTGACAGGAAATGTTCACTGCATGGGATTTCTCTTGCTCTCACAAAAATTTTGTATATCTCACAGTTAGATTTTTAAACTCAATATTTTCTCCAGAGAGTACATTTTGGAAAATGAAGTACATTATAAAATTTATTTTGTTGATACAGACAGAAAATGTAAGTTTCCTGTCATTTAGGATTTACAAGTTTTAAAGAAGGAAGAATTGCACAAATGTAGTAAAATTACATCTATGTGAGTATTTATGCATAAACATGCACACACATATACACATACACGCATGCACATGCATGCATATACACAGAGTCATGTCCTGGTGAATTTGATTACTGGCTCACCACAAGCAAAGCAAAGACACAGAGGCCAGGTGTCATGGTGCATGCCTTAATCCCAGCAGAGGTAAAAGGATTGCTGTGAGTTAGAGGCCAGCCTGGGACTACAGAGTGAGTTCCATGTCAGCCTAGGCTAAAGTGAGACCCTACCTTGGGGGTGGAAGGTGGGAAACAAAGACACAAAAATGTTTTAGCATTTAGAGCCAATGTCTCTGGTGTAAAGACTTCAATCACAGCTAACTCTAAACTACCAATAGGTTTAGAAATAGGAATTGCCCCAGCATAAGCAATTCCTGAAGGAAGCATCTCACAGATCCAGGATAAAGTGGCATAGGTTTAAAGTGGGAAGGAAATGCAGATAAAGATGCTACTGTCCCTGGCCTCTGCAAAACTCTAGGGAGGTTAGCCAACCTTTGCCACTTCTTAAACGGACCAAACACTTGGGGAAAAAAAATCAACAAACAGATGACAAAGTTCTCATATCCTTGCAAAACCAGATCATCATTTTATGTGCATTTATTCATCAGTTTACTAAAAAAATACCTTCTTTGAATTATAGTTTCAGGCTAGGCACCTGTAGGTTTAAAGCAATAGATTACAACTCTTGAGCCCAAGTAGAAGGGAGTCAGAGATGTGAAGTATAAATGATCCATGGACGATCAGCCATCCAGGCCACCCAGGGAGGAGGTAAGAAAGATTCCCCAGAGGATATGACCTTAGGATGAGAGAGCCTGGGGAGTGGGGCAGCAAAGGGAAGCAAGACAAGGTCATCCATCTTGAGATGCATAAATATTGTCTTCAAAATTTAAAACAAAAGGGGTTGGGGATATAGCTCAGTTAACAGTGTATTTGCCTAGCATACATGAAAGTCTAGGTTTAATCTCTGTCACTTGCCCAAAACCAGGCAAGGTGGTGCATATATTGTAATCCTAGCACTTATGAGGTGGAGTTTGGAAGATCTGGTTAAGGTCATCATCCTCATTTACATAGGGGATATGAGGCCATCCTGGGCTACATGAGACCCTGTCTCAAAAAAGAAAAAAAAAATAGTTAAAATATATTTCAACAATATTGAAAGCATTTGAAAATAATTTGGAATTGAACTTTAAGACACAGTAATTGGAATTTTCTGTCCAAAGCACTTTCTATGTTTTATGGAATGTCTTAATTGATTTCCCTCTTCTTGACATAATAAGATAGTTTTGTTTAGGAATGTGTTTTCCTTCCTAAAATCAATGCAATCAAATTTATGAATTGCAAAAGGAGATTTTTTTTACTTTAATGTTCATTACAGAATTTTGTTAACGACAAAACAATGAAGATAAGGAAATGTCCATGAACAAAGCATTACTAACCTGTCATCTTTGAGAAAGATATGATTAATAATGAGACTGGTTGATCTAGAGCTATATTGACAAAGAGTGGTGAGTTGTCTTAAGTGCAAGCATCACTTAACAAACCATCCTCACAGCGTACTTACTGATGCCTCTGCAAGCTTGCATTAGCTGTAGGCTTTATCCAAAGGCAAAGAGACCCGGGAGCAAAATGTCCTGTGATGACATAAAGTATCTCTATGATGTTGAGATATTTGGAATGAGATGGGGATAGCTCAAGAGTGGCTATCAAATGGTATGTAACCTTGGTGCAGATTCTTATCCCAATGTTATCTCTGTGTGAATTAGTATAGTAATTGCATAATTAAAGTAACAAATGAAACACCATAAAAGGCTATTGGAAGTCTCATGCTTCCACCACTGCTATAGAAAACGTGAATATTTGCTATGTTCCTTCCAGTCTTTTTTCATATATCATATATACATATATGTGAATATAATGGACTTATATATTGATTTCCTCATTGATTTTCAACTACTATTTTCATATCCTATTGACTAGTGTCTACTACTGGAAATTAATTATAATTTCTGTAGTGGTTCTCTTTGTAAGTATTTAGTGCATTTTATATTCAACATTAATGACATTAGTATTAATATGACTATAATAAAATATATATTGTATAATCATATATATAATACATAAAATAATATAATATATTATAATCTGATATTAATATAATGACTATCTTGCATTGACCTTATTTCTATCATTTGAATAGGATATATTTTATAAACAATTATTAGGCCCAAAGATAGCTCATTTTTGAGGTCGTCAGTTTATGATTTATGAGAAATGTATGTGCTACCAACCAATGACCTATACAAGCAATATATATATATATATATATATATATCCAGCCTTATTTTAGATATTAAAGTAGGTCCAGTTAACTGACCAACTTTTTACTATTTTATTTTAGGAAGCATGGGATGGTGGCTGGCCAAAGTCAGTAAAATAGGAAGACATCACATTTGAGACAGGCGAGGCTCAGTTAATATCTGCCATTCATCTGCTGAAGGCTTCCTCAAGTGGCCACAGGGCACTGGGGGACTTTCATAGTGCTTGGCCAAGAGTAGTGCATGCTCAAAGGCTGAGAACTAACTTAAACTGAAGATACACAGGAAGCATCCGCTTTAAGCTCCAGCTGAAACATAAACAAAAGGCGAGGATGCCTCAGCTGCCCAGGTGCCATCAGATGTTGAACATGGAGTTTTGTTGACAGTGGCTGTGTTCCCACAGGCTCCTTGGGGTGGGCAGAGGGCTGAGCAGTGAGAGAGAAATCTGGCTGCCTTGCTAATGCACCCAGGCATGAAGGTCAAGTCACAGCGAGCTCACCCATCTGTGCATCCAGGAGAGGGAAAACGCATCCACGTGTGTCTGCCCCTGCTAGTGCTTTATCTGGAAATAATTAAAGAGACACAGGAAGTTGCAAACTCAGTGCACTCTGATCTTATGGATGGGTCAACAAAGGGCTACACTCTATGTGATTATGACACAGTGTTAAGTGTGTCCTGCTTATGTGCAATTCATTTTTCATGATATGTGAAGAGCTGTACAACCACAGAAATCAGAAGATGGCACACTACTGCTTCTGTCTTTCTCTCCTCTCCTAGGCCCATCACCTAAACTTCCCACCACACCCTTACACAGTCTTTAACCTCTAGGCAGGATGGAGCTCTCCCATTTCCTTTGAGGATTATTTTGGTTTTCCACTCAACACAATACCTTTGAGATCCATCCAAGTCAGTGCCCACGAATGCAGTGACTCTCTTGTTATGGCCGAGGAATACTCTAGAATAGTGTTATGCATCGTGGTATCAAAACACTTCATTTTGCTAACAGTTCACCTATCAATGGTTTGATCTATGGCAAAACTTGCTGATCTACAAAACACTGTTGAGGTTTCTGTGTCAGCATAAGTTTTATTTCTCAAGGATGAATACGCATGTGTGGATATGCAGTACACATGATCATAGCATGTTTGATTTATTTTGAAAAAATTTCATTTTATTTTCTTTCTAGAATTGCCAAATCATTTTAAATTCCCACCAGATATGTAGGAGAAATTCCATTTCTCCCCATCCTTGCTGGAGTTTGATAATGTTTTATAATAGATGTGTAGTGATGTCTCCTAATGTCTTTGTTTGCATTTCCTCAGAAGGTCCAAACTTATCCACTTTTTCCTATTTAGTATGTCTCTTGTTCATTTTCTTAAGGTATTTCTGAAGAACTTTTCATTTATTATGCCTTTGTCCAGCTTGTGATTTGCACGTACTTTCTTCTGTCGTCCTCCTTATAAGATCTTTCAAAGAGCAAACCCTTTTAATTCTGATGGTGCTACCTCGTTTTCTCATCTACTGACTGTGTTTCAGTGCCACATCTAAGAATTCTCCCCCAAGCTGTAATTCCTAGGAATGTTTCCTTATATTCTTTCCTAAATGATTTATAGTTTTGTATTTATTATTTAAATCATTGATCCATTTTTTTTGTAGTACTCAGGACTGAGCCTAGGGCTTTACAAATACTAGATAAGCATTCTTCCCCTGAGGTACATTCTCAGCCCTATTTTTTTCTTTTAATTCAGAAATGGGGGTCTCACTGAGTTGCCCAGATTTACCTTGAACTTATACTGTAGCCCTAGGCAGGACATGACATGTAATCCTCCTGTTTCTGAAACTTCTGAGCCATGAAGCCTAGCGTCTGTTTTGCTTTCAATTGTTGTGTTAAGAGATCTATTTATTTATTAAGTTTATTTATTTATTTATTTATTTATTTATTTATTTATTTATTTATTTATGAGAAAGAAAGAGAGAGAGAGAGACAGAGAGAGAGACAGAGAGCATGGTCATGCCAGGACCTTTTGCTGCTGCAAATGAACTCCAGATGCATGTGCCACTTTGTGCTCCTAGCTTAATGTGGGTACCAGGGAATCTAAACTCAAGCAGTCAGGCTTTTTGCAAGCAAGAACCTTTAAGGGTTGAGCCATCTCCCCAGACTCATGTTATGAGATTAAATCAAGGCGTATTTATTTTTGTATGTAGATGTCCAATTGCTCCTTTAGCACCACTCAGCAAAACACTCTTCTTCTTCCATGGGGTTGATTTTGCACTTTGTGAGAAATTATGTGGTGGTTCTTACGGAAGGATGTTATCACTTGCTTTCTTCTATTGGACTTTGTCCCAATGTCCACAATGTATATGACACAGTCCTGATTAATGTAGATTTATGTCTAAAACATCGGAGAATCTTTCCTCCAACTTTATTCTAATTATTCTCTTTCATAATTGCTTTAACTACATTGTGGTGTTTCCCTATATAAGTTTCAGAATAATTATCACTGGATCTGCCAGAAATCTTTCTGGAATTTTCACAGGAATTGCATTGAATTGATATGTCAATTTATAGATATTTGGTGACTTTAATATAATGTCTTCAAAACCATAAACATGGTATCTCTTTGTTCATTAAACTAAATTGCAAAACACATTTTATTAACATGTTGTAGTCTCAACAGGCATCTTGTATATACAAAATGCATCTTGTATATGCATATATGTGCTCTACTGTCTTTAAAGATTAGAAATAATAATGTGATTTAGTTTTTCACAAATCCATTGCTACCATATATTAATATACTACATTGTTGCATGTTTATGTCATGTCACATGACTGCTATGACCACTATGTAAATTATTTGGGAATTTTTTTAATGTAGAGCATAATGCCATCTGTAAATAGAATCAATTTCATTCCATCATTTCTGATCTACGCACCTTCTTCTACTGTCTCTCTTGTCCTTGTTCACTGAAGTTTCCAGTACTACATTCTTCTTTGTCTTTGAAACAAAGCATTCCCTTGTTCTTCATTTAGTGGTATTTACTATGGGTTTTTTGTTGTTGATGATGGTTGTAATCAAGTTGAAGTTCTCCTCCGTTCCTATGCTATTATCTCCATCACCTTGGTTGAGATGTGTCATGATTGCCTTTTCTCATGCAGTTTGAGATCCTCTTGGTTCTAGGCAGGATGAAAGATTTTCCTTTGAGTTTGGTTTGGACATTCTGGACAGTACAGTCACTGGCCTTCTCTGCAGCACTATGACAGGGGAAGGGACTCTGATTTCCCTCCCTGCTGCCAAATGGGATCAGCTCCCAGTGGGAGGTGCTCCTTGCTTCTCTGGTCAAGGGTTCACATTCTTTCTTCCCACTAAACTTGGGGAAGCACTCCTGGTGGAAGAGTCAGGGGCACACTATTACTCCTCTTCCTACAGCCTCTACAGACCCTAAGGAGGGAGTGTTCTTGTTGGTTTAGGATGGTGACAAAAGTCCCAGCTTTGAGCTGGGCACTGATGAGTCTGGTCCAAGGAGAAAGGAGGGTGTGTTAGAACTGGCAGGGTGATAATCCACATTGACACCCTCATGTCTCTACAACAGTAGTGTCTTTAAAAAGTGCTCATTTTATGTAAAAATAAAGTGTTAAACTTGAAAGTGAATAGTACGTTCGGTTGTTTGCTAAAAAATGGTTGCAGGGGCTGGGGAGATGGGTCAATGGACAAGGTGATGGCCTCATGCATGAGGATAGGAATTAGGTTCCTAGCACCCATGTAAGAGCTAGGTTGGAACTGTGTCCTGCCTATGATCCCAGTACTGGGGATGTAGAGACGGGAGCTTTCTGGGGCAAGCTGGCTAGCTAGACTAGCCAAATTGGTGAACTCATAGGCTCAGGTGAGAGACCCTGTCTCAGTCATGAAGTGAAGAATGATGTCAACCTTTGTGCTTCATACACAGATACACAAACAAGCATGCTCACCTGCACACATATGACCATGTGCTTATGACCACACACACACACACACACACACACACACACACACACACACACACACACACACACGCAAAACAAAGAAAGAAAGTTCCTATGACCAGGACATCCAGAATATGTCTCTCTAATAAAGACTTTCCAACTTGCCATCCCCAATCCAGCACAATGGTGTTCAACATAGCTTTGCCACTGCCTTCTCCATCTCTCCTTCACTGCAACCAAATTGGCAGTTTTAGAACCCACCTGCATCAAGCATGCACCCTCTTCTTTCATGATGGTGGTTTTCTTCTCTAGAAAATTCGCTCTCTTGTCACTCATTATTCTGGGCACCTCACAAACTTTGTCAGTTTTATGAATGATGCCTCTTTGAAATTGACATGCAGTTGTCTGGGTGGAGGTCCTTGTTGGACATTGACATGGCGTCATCTCGGGTGGAGGTCCTTGTTGCCTGTTAACATAGGCTGTATGAGTCCTTGTTGGACATGGACATGGGCTGTCTTGGTGGAGGTCTTTGTTGGATGCTGTCATGGGCCATCTGGGTGGAGATCCCTGTTGGATGCTGGCATGGACCTTCTGGGTGGAGGTCCTGTGTGGTACCTGCAGTTCTTCCTCTGCTTTCACCACACATGGCAGATCCTTAGACTTCCTCAGAAGCCATTTGGACCTGAATGCCACTGGGGTCCTCTGAGACAAGTTTCTCTGTGCTGACCTTGTGCTTCTGTTTGTTATAGGTCAGTCCACAAAGTCACATGCTCTGGGCTGTTGCTAGTCTTCTGTTCAATTATCCTGATTCACCCTAAGTAAGTCTCTCTCTCTCTCTCTCTCTCTCTCTCTCTCTCTCTCTCTCTCTCTGGCATGTGTGTATGAGTAGAGTATACATGGTGTGTAATGTGATGTGATGTGTGTATAGTGTATGCACATGTGTATATAGATATGTGTTCTCTGTGTGCGTGTATGTGGAGGCCAGAGGAGAAGGATGACTGTCTTCCTCTTTTCATTAATCCACTTGTTTCATTGAGATCAGTCTCTCACTCACCCCAGAGATTTTCTCCAGTTTCTTAGTCAGCAAGCCCAGGGAATTTTCCATTCTCTAGTTCTTCCTTTGTAGGACTGAGGTTACAGATGTGCTTGGACATGTCCAGCTGTTTATGTGGGCGCTGGGAATCAAACAGAAAGCTCTCTTAACTGCTAAGCTATCTCCCTATTCTTTCTTTAAGAGAGTGTCTCACTCTAGGTTCAGCTAATCTGAAATTCATTCTGTAGCCCAAGCTAGCCTAAAAATCATGGTTATTCTCTCTCGTCTCCCTGAGTGTTGAAATTACTAGCCTGAACCATCACAGGCAGCTCTAAGTAACTGGCTTTCTTCTGTACTCATTGTTCCTTGATCACAAAAACATTGCCTATCTCCAAGCTCAGCCCTCAGGCCAGGAAGGAAGAATATGAAAGTGACAAAAAAGTGTATCTATTCCAGGAAAGCAAACGTTCCCAGAA